>CM075203.1:21925896-21988396 GCA_037577475.1 Chaunax sp. Z400 | reverse complement strand
TAAGTGGTAGACACTTTAAATGCAGTACTGGAGTAATTCTACTCAGATGTAAGTGGTAGACACTTTAAATGCAGTACTCGAGTAATTCTACTCAGATGTAAGTGGTAGACACTTTAAATGCAGTACTCGAGTACTTTTACTCAGATGTAAGTGGTAGACACTTTAAATGCAGTACTGGAGTACTTCTACTCAGATGTAAGTGGTAGACACTTTAAATGCAGTACTCGAGTAATTCTAGTCAGATGTGAGTGGTAGACACTTTAAATGCAGTACTCGAGTACTTCTACTCAGATGTGAGTGGTAGACACTTTAAATGCAGTACTGGAGTACTTCTACTCAGATATAAGTGGTAGACACTTTAAATGCAGTACTGGAGTACTTCTACTCAGATGTGAGTGGTAGACACTTTAAATGCAGTACTCGAGTACTTCTACTCAGATGTAAGTGGTAGACACTTTAAATGCAGTACTGGAGTACTTCTACTCAGATGTAAGTGGTAGACACTTTAAATGCAGTACTCGAGTACTTCTACTCAGATGTAAGTGGTAGACACTTTAAATGCAGTACTGGAGTACTTCTACTCAGATGTGAGTGGTAGACACTTTAAATGCAGTACTGGAGTACTTCTACTCAGATGTAAGTGGTAGACACTTTAAATGCAGTACTCGAGTACTTCTACTCAGATGTAAGTGGTAGACACTTTAAATGCAGTACTGGAGTAATTCTACTCAGATGTAAGTGGTAGACACTTTAAATGCAGTACTGGAGTACTTCTACTCAGATGTGAGTGGTAGACACTTTAAATGCAGTACTCGAGTACTTCTACTCAGATGTAAGTGGTAGACACTTTAAATACAGTACTCGAGTACTTCTACTCAGATGTGAGTGGTAGACACTTTAAATGCAGTACTCGAGTACTTCTACTCAGATGTAAGTGGTAGACACTTTAAATGCAGTACTGGAGTACTTCTACTCAGATGTGAGTGGTAGACACTTTAAATGCAGTACTCGAGTACTTCTACTCAGATGTGAGTGGTAGACACTTTAAATGAAGTACTCGAGTACTTCTACTCAGATGTAAGTGGTAGACACTTTAAATGAAGTACTCGAGTACCTCTACTCAGATGTGAGTGGTAGACACTTTAAATGCAGTACTCGAGTACTTCTACTCAGATGTAAGTGGTAGACACTTTAAATGCAGTACTCGAGTACTTTTACTAAGATGTAAGTGGTAGACACTTTAAATGCAGTACTGGAGTACTTCTACTCAGATGTAAGTGGTAGACACTTTAAATGCAGTACTTGAGTAATTCTAGTCAGATGTGAGTGGTAGACACTTTAAATGCAGTACTCGAGTACTTCTACTCAGATGTGAGTGGTAGACACTTTAAATGCAGTACTGGAGTACTTCTACTCAGATGTAAGTGGTAGACACTTTAAATGCAGTACTCGAGTACTTCTACTCAGATGTGAGTGGTAGACACTTTAAATGCAGTACTGGAGTACTTCTACTCAGATGTGAGTGGTAGACACTTTAAATGCAGTACTCGAGTACTTCTACTCAGATGTGAGTGGTAGACACTTTAAATGCAGTACTGGAGTACTTCTACTCAGATGTAAGTGGTAGACACTTTAAATGCAGTACTGGAGTACTTCTACTCAGATATAAGTGGTAGACACTTTAAATGCAGTACTCGAGTACTTCTACTCAGATGTAAGTGGTAGACACTTTAAATGCAGTACTGGAGTACTTCTACTCAGATGTGAGTGGTAGACACTTTAAATGCAGTACTGGAGTACTTCTACTCAGATGTAAGTGGTAGACACTTTAATTGAGTACTCGAGTACTTCTACTCAGATGTAAGTGGTAGACACTTTAAATGCAGTACTCGAGTACTTCTACTCAGATGTAAGTGGTAGACACTTTAATTGAGTACTCGAGTACTTCTACTCAGATGTAAGTGGTAGACACTTTAAATGCAGTACTCGAGTACTTCTACTCAGATGTAAGTGGTAGACACTTTAATTGAGTACTCGAGTAATTCTACTCAGATGTGAGTGGTAGACACTTTAAATGCAGTACTCGAGTACTTCTACTCAGATGTGAGTGGTAGACACTTTAAATGCAGTACTCGAGTACTTCTACTCAGATGTGAGTGGTAGACACTTTAAATGCAGTACTGGAGTACTTCTACTCAGATGTAAGTGGTAGACACTTTAATTGAGTACTCGAGTACTTCTACTCAGATGTGAGTGGTAGACACTTTAAATGCAGTACTCGAGTACTTCTACTCAGATGTGAGTGGTAGACACTTTAAATGCAGTACTCGAGTACTTCTACTCAGATGTAAGTGGTAGACACTTTAAATACAGTACTCGAGTACTTCTACTCAGATGTGAGTGGTAGACACTTTAAATACAGTACTCGAGTACTTCTACTCAGATGTGAGTGGTAGACACTTTATTTCTCTCTGGGTCTCTTGGTCAACTCAGATCTTGGGTTGGGTTGGGATGATTTCCTGAAGGGATTTTGGAAATGACTTTGCAGCCGTGATAAATCAAATAAAAAAGGTCTGCATAAAGAAACAAGGTGTGTAAAATGTTTTATTATACTGACTCCTACAAAAACAGGGTTATTTTCCCTGTCAATAATTAAATTGTGTAGAAGATGAGGAGTAATTGAGGATATTTGGACTAGAAGTCAACAGACATGTAACTGTCCCTGCTCCTCTGTCAGGGAACTGGACCATGCCGTGCTGAGGAGGTTAGAGAAGAGGATTCTAGTCAGTCTTCCCTCGTCTCCTGCTCGCCAAGCCATGATCTCCCATTGGCTGCCTCCCCTTAGCTCCACGGGAGGGGTGGAGCTATGAACTGAGCTGGACTATGAAACTCTGGAGAAGGTGTGTTACAGTCAAGACAACTTATTTAAGACAAGTGTTGATCATGTATCTCCTTCACACAGTGTTTGGTATTACATTGAAATCTGTTTTGTGTTCACTCATGTTTTACCTCATGTTTCATGAATGTGTTTCCACTGTGAGGCCGTTACAGTCACATCAGCTGCAGTGGGCCTCATCTGCCTGTTTGTGTGTGTCTGTGTGTGTTTCAGGGGATGGAGGGATACTCTGGCTCTGATATACGACTGGTGCGTAAGGAGGCCGCCGTGAGACCAGTCCATAAGATCTTTGAGGCTCTGGAGTCCCATCAGGAAGGTAGAACAACACAGGCACACACAGAGGCCTACAACCACATCAAGATAACTCCTCGCAGCAGCCATGTTTCTGTCAGGTGGGAATAAAAGCCTTTCCTTCACAGGAGATACTGACGGGCCTTCTATCCAGCTGGAAACTGTGACAACCGCTTACTTCCTGGAAGTCATCCAACACACCGAACCCTCAGCCCGAAACCTGATGGACAGATACGCAGCCTGGGAGAGAGAATACGAGTCTGTCTGACACACAGCGACATTTAGACCTGAGGGTGTAGACAACTTTTATACTGGCACTACAACACACCTGAAGTGTTTCTCTTGTTGGACACAAATGGACTCACTGCTGTTACAAGAAGGAGATGAGGCAAGATGGTGTTATTTATTCAGGTTTTCCTAAAGAACTTATTTTAAGGTCAGGATTGACATCACACTTTACACACCCTGACATTTACTTACAGAAGAGGCATCATGAAATCAGTTCAGCTAAATTAAACAAACTCTCCACATGAATCAAAAAGTAGATTTTCAGTGCGTGTTAATGTTTGTTGTGTGTCTTTGAGAAGCCACATATATAACAGGGGGCTCAGGAGGTAGAGCGGTCGTTCACCGAACGAAAGGTCGGTGGTTCCATCCCCAGCCCCTGCAAGATTTCATCCTGTAGATTCACTTCAAAATACTATTTCATTGCTAAGCACTGATCATTTTAGCCTATATCATGGAAGAAAGTTGTTTTTCTTTTAATAGTGGAAGATAACACACACACATAATCATAGTTTCATACAGCTTGAATGGTGAATACTAATAATACACAGTGTTTCCAACAGAAAACATACACCTGTACGGTGCACAGGGGTTTCTCCAAACAGCAATGCATGCTCTGGTTGTTGGCTTCTATTCTGAACCATTTATTACATAGCGCTCTTACCCCCTGAGCCACAGCCGCCCCGGTGGCAGACAGACAGACTGACAGGAATGCACACTTTATCAAACAGACAAACAGGAAGTCGGTGATGATTTTATGCTCCAGTAGCTTTTGTTGATCGAGAAAGTCAGTCATATTAGATAAACCAGGGAAACCACAGGAACCACAACTGGGATTTACTTTGACCCAGTTCAAAAGAGGTCCAGACTGTTTTACCACAGCTGACATCTCCTGATGTAGGGGGTAAAGGGGCTGTAAATAAATCAAAAAGTATTTATGTGCTTTAACAATTAACACAATTTAAGCTTTTGAAGCGTCAATAATCATTTAGTATAACAAATTATTCAAGGAATTCAGAATGCCAGAATTCTCTCACCATCACAGGGCCAACACATAGAGAGACAAACAACCATTCAAATTCACATTCACACCTATGGGCAATTCAGGGTCACCAATTCACCCACTATGTCACCATGCACCTAACAAAACAAATATAAATCTATATCTAATACAATAACAATAAAGATTCGGCCCAAGGGCTCCACCTAAAAGGTGAGTCCATTACTTAAAAACTTCCTAAAAAACTTATAAGGCTCCCAAATGAGCAGTGAATGCATTTTAATGCAGGTCACGTACGTTTGGGTTGGACTATTGTGGTCAGGAAATAAATACACTTCTAAAGAACATTTATATCATGGCCGTCTTAAATTTGAACAATTTTTACAACTCACATTGTTCTGTGATGGAATGATTCGGAAACATGTGTTTGTCATAAAAATCTGCATTTTATCCTTTTTGTAAATTTATTATAGGACTTCCTCCAGAGATAAAAACCTAATCTGTTGGGTCAAAAGTATGAAAAATGTAAAATTTTCTTGATTTATCTCCAAACCTAATAAGATTATACAACACAGAATTGTAAAGCTGCATAGGGAGAGGTGGAAAATGCCTGAACTGTGATACATTGAGCCACATTGTGAGCAGGAGTGTTGTTCACACTCAGTCTGGTGCTTATTAAACATGTTCACTGGACTTTTTGTCTTTGGTCTTTGGTGCATTTTGGGATAAATGTCACTAGGTGGCAGCATTGCTTGTCATCAGCCACAATATCTGCGTGTTTGTATATTAGAACCTAAGAGGAAGAGTGTGAGGAAGTACACAACACACACTTCACTCCATCACAGCCAGAGAGCAAAGTCCCTAATGTTGTTTATGGAAAACACAGGAAATTCACTTTAAATGCTTCATAGCATGTAGCATAGCACATGTATACACATTTACAGACACAACATCACACAGTTTTATCAAAAACTTATTTTCAAGGTGATACTGCTAGAGATATGAACTTCATGTAAATAAGAAAAGCCCTAGAGGAATATTCTCTCAATGTTTGAACCCTGTTAATGAGACAAATTAGCATGTTGCAAATATTCATTTCAACTTTCATTTTCTTATTTTTTGACCAAGATTGTCAGAAATGTGAGGACCTAAGTGCAGACATGTGACAGAGACACTGGGAATGCAGTTCAGAGATTTAATGTACAAAAACCAATATTCAGTTCAGGGTCAGAAATCAAGGAGGCAGTCCATCAACAGGTAACAGTATCCAAAAAAAACCATAGGCAAAGGCCAAATGAAACAGTTCAAGTCAGAAAACCAGAAATCACACAAGGAAATCACAAAGGACAAAACTTCCTGAAACACCAGGAAATGGCTGGAACATGTGTAAAGACAATGACGACGACCTGGAACTAACAACAGGAATCACACAGAATAAATACACTGGAATAAGGAGGGAATGACAAACAGGAGGCACAGGGAGGAGGAGACAATCAGACAATCACACACTGGAGGGAAAAATGTTAAAGGGGAAGACAGAAGGAGGAAACAGTGATAAACTAACAGACCGGACCTACAAAGACACAGAGGGAGAGGGAACAAACCAGAACTGAAAACAGGGGACTAAAACCAAGACAGGAAACTAAAGACCAGAACAGAAAACAAGCAGAGATGACAGGAAGTGTAAAGCAAAAAAAAAAACACAACATGGTCAACATAACTACCAAAATAAAACAGGAAACAGAAAAAACACAGAACCTACAAAATAAGGAACCAACAAACTAGGACGAGATCCATTACAAAGATTTTCAGTTTTATTTTCTGGACACATGTAAACAACCTAAAGAAATTCATGAAAATAAATAAACTATTTTCAATATGTTAAATTGCCACATATTAAAAGAAAACAGGTAAAGGGTAGAAAGACATAATTAGACATTATTGATCCATGAGATTGTTAAGAATTGAACCCATACATTCAGAAATCATTGGAAACTCTAGATTTGTAGAACTGGATTCAGTCCATTTGTGTGATTATGATCATTTCATTGAACCATTACAAGGATCAGTGCCAGTTTGAACCTCTGATTTATAGTTCAGAACAATCCCTGAGCAGCTTCAGAGAGCCAGCTCTAGATCAGGGGACATGTCCCTCCCACAGAACCTGGAGAACCACTCAAATATTTGGCACCTATAATTATGTGATATGAGAAGAGATCCAGAGATGTATTAAAGTTCCATTAGCATCTTTACTTTGGTCAGATAGCATGAAAAGACACAGACACACTTGGCTTAGCTTGGTCTTCCTGGATGGCTTTTTCTTTCAGATGGATTGTATTTCAACATTGGTTTTAACCGTATGGATCATCTGTGTAGGTTGACGAGGAGCCGGCCACTGGAAAATCTTTCCTACATGATAGCATGAAAAAGAGAGACGATGAAAGAGATGAAGATGAGCACTGAGTGGTTTCACCTCCTGCTGGCCTGCAGTACCCGCTCACATGAGGTATCTCACATTCAATAAATATTATATATATAATACACGTTTTCATGGTTTTCCAACAAAAATACATGTCCCTGCTCCGTCTACATGAGAAAAAAAACATCCTCTCTCTTTTGCTTCTCCTCCTATCAGAAAATACTTCCTGTGATGCACCATTCAGATATGAGGCCCAGTACGACATCATACGCCTACGCTTCGCACCTCCTCTAGGGAGGAGACACTACAGGAGCTCAGAGTTTGCTGTGCCCACAGGATCCTCACAGGTCACCTCCCTCTTTAATGACAGCACTTCTCATTCCAGCCATGTTTGTGTCTGTCCTCACCGTAAACACTGGAGCAAAGCACCGGCAAGTATGAGGGGCCGTTAGGGACATTATTCAGAATTTACTCTCACTTATACTTATGAAAAGCTCTGAGAGCATTTCATAAAAATGTATTACAACAAGTTATTATATAACTTGGCCAATGATGTCAGGAATCATGAGACCACTGCAGTGTCAGGCAGGCTTTCCCCATATTAACACTTTAGAATATCTATTTGGTTGTGAGAGCTATGTATGTGTATCACCTCCTAATGTTGTGACTAATACTTATGGTTTTACTTCATACCCTATTTGTTCTTAAAATAAAGACAAATAAAATAAATATTATTTTTCCCCACCACAAACAGAAGCCTATTTATTTTGCTGTTTTCTCAGACTTTAATAAGGAAGAAGGCTGTAATAATAATGTAATCATTTGCTCCCTGTCATTTGTGATAATTATGTGACTGCGTTAAAGGATGAACAATGGGGCACCAGGACCAATCACTGTAATGTTATTCTATAGAACCATCCTCTAACAACTCTAATTCATCTCATGGTGTTGCCCATGTGTGACACTGTAGCCCCATGTAGGCCCACAGTTTCCTCTTTGACTGGCTTTGGAGCCTGTGTGGGGCCACTGTGGGCATGTGTGGGCCTAGATGGGGCTACAGTGGGAAAGCCCAAAGTGTGGGCATACTGTGTGCAGGCTGTGGGCCCACAATGGGCCCCACTGTGGCCCGCAGTGGGCAGCCCATTGGGGCCACATTTCATGACGTATCACCCAAAGGGGCATGTTTGCTGGGCAGGACTCAGCGGTCCACCTGCATCTAAAGGACAAAACAACAACGAACACCTTCTGGACAGAGAGGACAGATGGTCTGAGAGAGGAGTAAAGGAAGCATCTATGTCAAACTGGAAGACTGGGGTCGACACCACCACCTCTCAGGCACACAATGCAGTCGTAGCATCTCTCCACACAGTTTCATTGTCATTCACACTTTGAATCATGTGATGTTAATGACTCACATGATTAATCATGATTGATCATGATGACCACACAGTGACGAGCAGGTCTTCATCTCTGCTCACCTACTCTGGGATTTGACCCACAGTGTCAACACCAAGAGCTTGAAGTTGTTTGGCCGAGGATTTGTGACAACCTTCAGTCCACCTGAAGAATACTCTGGTATGTCAAATTGATATCTGGCTACATAAAACCTTTGCTTTGTGGCTGTTCTTAAATTCTTTAATACGTTTAAATTCAATTAGGCTTTATTTTTACTAATCCCATAGCCAAAGCAAACCAGACACTGAGCTGCTTATAAACTGATATCCATGACCTCTGCGTCCTTCCAGCCTGCTGCTTCTTTGTCCCAGCCTGATATCTCCTCCCAGCCTGGTATCTCCTCCCAGCCTGGTATCTCCTCCCAGCCTGATATCTCCTCCATGGCTGCTGCCTCCTCTCAGCCTGGTATCTCCTCTATGGCTGATGCCTCCTCCCAGCCTGGTATCTCCTCCATGGCTGATGCCTCCATGCCACAACTTAGTGTCTCCTCAGAGGTGGATTCATCATCTCCTGATGAGTCTGGTATGTAAAAACATAATTATGTGTTAAGAAATCACTCTATCTGCACTTAGCTCCACTTTTCATCTCATCTCTGATTTTTTCAGACTAGATGATTGTGGTGTTCCAGGCATGGACAGAGATGACAGCTTGGCAGAGTATCTGGTGGAGCTGAGAACAGAGACTGACTGTAGCTCTCAAAAACCAGCAGGTCAGGAACATTTATTGTCTTACTATTCTCCTTCTGGTTTCTGTGAGACAGGTTCACTTTGTAACTCTATTGTCTTCTCATATTTCTTCTAAATTTAGTGGCTAGGAGGACCTCCATCCCTTCTCCTACTGTTCTACACTCCAGCCTGGCCTATAGCCTCTGTAAGTACAGCAGTATTTATTCATTGGTCTGTCTCTGTTGTAAGTCGTCTGTAGTGCCACATTTCTTTATGCAGTAAACTCATTTTTGTTTGTTGTTGTCTCACAAACAGGGCGAGCCTGTAGGAGTTCAACCAGTCACTGCTGGGGCTTCAACTTCAACAAGTCTCTGTGAAAATCCAAGCTTCTCCTCCCAGCCTGCTGCCTCCTCCATGGCTTCTGCTTCCTTCCAGCCTGCTGCCTCCTCCCATCCTGCTATCTCCTCCATGGCTGATACCTCCTCCCATCCTGGTATCTCCTCCATGGCTGATGCCTCCTCCCATCCTGGTATCTCCTCCATGGCTGATGCCTCCTTCCATCCTGGTATCTCCTCCATGGCTGCTGCCACCTTCCATCCTGGTATCTCCTCCATGGCTGATGCCTCCTTCCATCCTGGTGTCTCCTCCATGGCTGCTGCCACCTTCCATCCTGCTGCCTCCTCCATGGCTTCTGCTTCCTTCCAGCCTGCTGCCTCCTTCCATCCTGGTATCTCCTCCATGGCTGCTGCCACCTTCCATCCTGGTATCTCCTCCATGGCTGATGCCTCCTTCCATCCTGGTGTCTCCTCCATGGCTGATGCCTCCTCCTATCCTGGTATCTCCTCCATGGCTGCTGCCACTATGCCACATCCCATCTCCTCAGAGGAGGAGTCATCATCTCCTGATGAGTCTGGGGTATGTGAGAACATTTGCTGCCAGACACCAGAGCAGGCTTGACATGGGAAGGTTCAGGTCTCCCAAGAAGAAGCAGGAGTTCACTCCAGGGGTGCAGACTGTGAAGAAGCATGCATTCACCAGCACTGCCTCGCTTGCCCAGTGGACAGTGTGGCAGCATGGTTGTGTTTGGTGTGGAGAGAGAGAGCTCATTATTCCAGGTGTTTGTGTTAAGAACTGATTGGAATAATGAACTCTCTCTCCCTACTCTAACACAACCAGGCTGTGGCACAGTGTCCAGATGGGATCTCATCAGTAAGGATGAGATTATTATCATTACCATTATTATTATTACTATTATTATCATCATCGTTATTAATATCATTATTATCAGTGTAGTTATGTGTAGGTATTATAGATACTGCATATTGTGATCTTTTTTTTAGCTATTATTGTTATTGTTGTTGCACATGTTGTTGTCTCTGTCTCTGTCTCTCTCTCTCTCTCACTCTCTCTCTCTCTCTCTCTCTCTCTCCCCATCGATCTCCCAATCTTTCTCTCTCCTCTCTCTCTTTCTATCTCTCTCTCCCCATCTATCTCCCAATCTTTCTCTCTCTCGCTCTCTCTCCCCATCTATCTCCCAATCTTTCTCTCTCTCTCTCCCTCTCTCTCTCTCGCTCTCTCTCTCTCTCCCATCTATCTCCCAATCTTTCTCTCTCTCTCTCTCCCCATCTATCTCCCAATCTTTCTCTCTCTCTCTCTCTCTCTCTCTGTCTCTCTCTCTCCTGCTCTCTCTCTCTCTCAATCTCTCTCCCCATCTATCTCCCAATCTTTCTCTCTCTCTCTCTCTCTCTCTCTCTCTCTCTCTCTCTCTCACCCCAATCGGTCAAAGCAGAGGGCCGTCCACCATGAGTCTCGGATCTGCTCAATGGTTTCTGCCTGTAAAAGGCAGTTTTTCCTCGCCACTGTCGCCAAGTGCTTGCTCATGGTGGATTGTTGGGTTTCTATAGAGTAAAGAGTCGGTTTAGACCTGCTCCTCTTGGAAAGTATGAATAAAATAAAATAATATGTACAGTACCAGTCAAAAATTTGGACACAGTTTCCCATTCAAGTGGATGGGAAGGAATGTCCAAACTATTGACTGGTACTGTATATATATTTATATATATACTATATAAATAAAATTGACTTGACTTGAGATCCACTCATACCTTGGTTTGGTTGTTTTGAAGACAATATATTTGAAATTATATTATAATAGTATATTATATTATAACAAATCATTATATTTTATTATATATTATTATATTATATATGATATTATAATATATATATATATATATATATATATATATATATACACACACACACACAGTATATATATTATAATATAATATATATTTATTTATATATATATATTACTGGTTACCAACTGGGTAAATTCAGTTTAGTTTAGTCTCTTAATTACAGAAACTTCATTTGTCAGGCTGGTCCCTGTTGTCAAGCTAAAATGGAATCATCTATATAAATGGTGAAGAACATTAAACAGTGTCTGATTCCTGAAACTAATCTTATTTCTTCTGATATTTTTCACCCTTTTTCTAGTCAAAGGACACAAGCAATTTTTTTACTGGAGCATAGAGGTCAGTAAAAGCAGTCTGCTAAAAAGTTATAACATATCTGGTTTCTGAGGCAACATGTTTCCATGTTGTTGGATTAGGAGTTTCAAAAGCTTGCTAATTTAGCCTTTAGCGTGATACGCTCCGTCGATTCAGTGATGTTATGAGGTAAATATGGCTATAATAAATTACCTTCGGAGGACAGTAATTGTCAGAGTTCACAGACCCAAATGCAGACATGTGACAGAGACACTGGGAGCTTTTCAGAGATTTAATAATCAACAAATTAGTAAACAGTCCAAGGTCAAAAAACCAGAAAGGCAGTCAACAACAGGCAACAGTATCAAAAGGGGTAAGACAAGGGCAACAATACTGTCATCTACATACAGTATATGTGTTTGGAGGGTCTGTAAAACTAAGAAGGTTCTGCTCCAAGCTCAACATCACAATGTTTGTCAATCCCAGTAACGTCCTCAGAAAAAATCTGCTTCACCCTAAGGATAAAACACCCAAACACAAGTGGAGCAAAGTTATGTATTTATGCTGTAAACTGTATTTATAATGTATATAAGTTCATATGTATATTTCTACATAAAGTCAGATAGATAGATAGATTTCTTGCTGAAATAAGCAGGTATGTTCCTGAAAAACCATCATCTGAATGGCAGCATATATTGTTACAAAACACTGTTGTAAGCACCATTCAGCATTAATGTGACATTACCCATGACATAGCCACTAACAATCCCCCATACCATCACAGATTTTGGCCTTTTGAACTTTGTGCTGGTTACAGTCTGGATGGTCCTCTTCCTCCAGAGGACACAACGTCCATGATTTCCAAAAACAAACTGAAATGTGGACTCGTCAGTCCAAATAACATCTCCTTGCCCCAGTACGTCACAGATGTGCTTGGGTCCAGAGAAGATGGCAGCATTTCTGGATGTTTATATATTGTATGGATTTCGCTTCTAATTGTACATTCTTGCCTTTTTAGATGCAGCAACTGTGTTTTGCATGGTTCCTGAGACCATGTAGTAAAATGCTTCATAAAATCATGTTGGTTTTTAAAGCAGTGCTGCCTGAGGGATCAAAGGTCACAAGCATTCAATGTTGGTTTTCATCCTTGCCCCTTACATCCAGATATTTCTCCTCTTTTGATGATATTATAGACTGCAGAAGGTGCAATTCTCAATTGCACGATGAGAAACATTCTTAAGCTGTTGGACTATTTGCCCAAGCAGATTTTTATAAAGTAATTAACTTCTCCCCGTCTTCGCAAGTGAATGACTGACGCTTTTGAGAATGTCCCTTTCATACTCAATCACAATACTATCACCTGTTACCAATGAACCTCTTTATCTATGGAATGTTCCAGTCATACATCTCCCCCAGTCTTTGTTGCCCGTCCTAACTTTCCACCTTCGCCTTGTGTGTGTTTGTAAGCAGAATGACTCAAAACGTTTTGAATGGATTTGAATTAAATTCTGTGGAAAGGTGAGCTCTGAGGAGGGAGAGAGCTGATTAGATTCTGAGGCTCATTCAGTATGACAAAATAATGTTTCACTATGAAAGAGGAAGTTGTTATAACTCCACTATGCAAGGTGGATGTCACCATGCCAAAATTCAGCTATTATCATTGCGTCACCAAGTGGCAACTGGAGATGACATACTTGTTTCTAATGACATTATTTTGACATACTGTAGCTCAGCCATAGCCCATATTTAACTCAAAGTGGGTCTGAAAAAACAATAACACCTTGATGAAGCTTTGTGTTTATATTAATTACAAGCAGCACACTTGGGTATATAGTTGAAATCATATGAAAATTAAACATCATGTTCTATGTATCATGTTTGTTTTCTGACATGGATTGTGCAGACCAAAGTAGACCAACACATCCATTCATTTAGACCACGGACATTTTAATTCTACCATCCCGCTTGGATGTTTTGGGTGAATTATATTGGTTTAAATTGATTTCAGAGAGACAGCAAGAGTGCAGGGTGAGCTGCACTTTAACAAGGGACAGAGCGTACACAGCACCCTCAATTCAATAGCTTGTCTCAATATACACAGTTTATACAATTTCAATCAAAACAGAGACACAAGTGAGGCAGGAATTTTCAGATCCACCTTCCCTGCACTGCTTTATACGTGATTCTACAGTAGGTCTATCCATCTACTGACTCATAGCAGCTGTAAAACACATATGTTGATGATACATCCTCAACATGATAAGGCTGAGGCACCAAAAGTACTTTTTTAGGAAAGAATTCAGGAAGTGTGTAACTCTGAGACTGCAGCTGGATTGTCCGCCAACATGACGTCTGCTGCCTGGGCCAACATAAAACCAACTGTTGCTATTGGTCCAGACTTCACACAAGATAGTAATCTACTTAGTGCTGATTTTTCCTTTTTTAGAAAAGGAAGCAGTTGTTTAAGTCTTAATATTGACTGTTTAAATGGTCATTTTAATAATTAAAAATGAATAAATATGGTCCCAGTCATTTAATATGATACAGTTGTGCTAGTGGATCGGCTCAGGTCCGTCATGCCCACGCCGTGCCTGACCTGACCGCTGGACGGACAGACTGACAGATTGGCTAAGATAATTGCAAACTTCAGTAACTTAGCCTCCTATGGATAATTTGGGTTTATAACATTTGATTTGGTTCACCCAAACCAATCAGTAGTAAGTGATGTATCTGACCCTCATTCACAACACAAGCTATGGTAGAGGTTTCTGTGTTTCGTCACAACAAAATATATCACTAAGAGATGTTATCTTTGTAAGAGGAATTTCAATAACCTGTATAGTTGTATGTAGCCTTGTTCCAATTTTTGTGAAATAGCTAGGTAGTTAGCTAGTGTAAGATGATCCATAAAGGAGACTTTTGCTGATTTTTAAGCAGCAATTTTCAACCAGCAAATTCATTACAACGTGGTTAGTATGTGCAAATGAATAATGTTACACTTCCCTGTTGAGCTGCCAGTGAAAGTCCTCCAGATGACACATTTTGCATCATCCACAGGGCTTTTGCTGACTCTCTAGTGCTGTTGTTCGAGCTACAGACTGTACTTCCACATTTTCGTGTGTCCACATCCATGGATACAAAGAGTATAGAAGTCAGATCGGGTGAGAGAGCTGCCCCTCTCTAGCTCGGTCAGATGGAGGCATTTCACCAAACTCAGAACTGTAAAACTACGATGTCCTGATGAAATATGAACCCAGATTCTTATACAGTGCTCCCTATTTATCACCAAAAAAGTTTTCAGAAACATATTTTAGTTCATTGCTTAGCTCTACAATTAAATAAAGCATCCACACTGTTTTCTGTTGGTTGTACATCATCAACCAGCAAAAGCATTTATTGGTCTGGTGCGGTGCAGTGTATTGTGGCTTTTGTAGTTTTTTTTTAAACATGTTTAGAAAATGAAAATACCGTATGTAGCACTAAATTCAGAAATGTTTTATTATAAGACCATCTTTTGAGGGAAATGAAATTTGGAAATTACAAAACAGCTGCTAATGAGCAAAGCACCTATTTAATTCAACAAACAAATCATAGATTGTGGTGGCAATAGAGAGGTCTGGAATCAGTTTGCTAAACTTCTGTGGAAGAGAAAACTTAAGTAAGATGAAAATGAATACAATGTCGTTTGTTGTTTATAGAGCCGGGTCCTGCTGCAGCTTTGACAGTGCAGAACATTGTAGATGTGCTCATCTTCACTCTCACCTCCACATAACAGTTTAGAAATTCTGGATCATATCTGATCATCTGACTGCACATGTCTGACCTGTCTGACTTCTTATAGTGATGCAATCGTTCATCCAGATCTCAGCCTTTTTGCAATGGATAAAAACAACGAAAATTACACTGAAGCTGTAATAAACTTTAAATTCTAGATGTTGATGAAACCGGACTAAATTCCTTGTCAGATGAGTTCTTCTTCCTTTAACATCTTCAACTCCACACAAATGTGCACACTAGTTTGCCCTCTCTCCCTGTCCTAACTGGCTACATCACATCCCTTTAGTAAACATGTGCTACTTTGGGAAACAGAGAGAACTCCTCCCTAGGTACCCTTACTCAGAGTAAGAACAAGGTTCCTACAACTTGTCCACATGTGCACCGAATGATATTTCCTTGCACTGATAATTTCCACCATATTTAAAAATGTATTTTCTTTTCTAGTCCAGCCAGTCATAATTCATTATAACCTTCAGACTGTCCTGATCGCTGCAGGACCCCAGTGAGGGCTCAGAGGTTACAGCAGAGGGGCTTAGGTCTCTTTCTTGGGGCTGCTGTAGTGTACTAGAGGGGAGCGCTGAACATATGTGAGGATGGCACTCTGCAGGTAGCTGGCTCTGTGCGCCTCATCCTCCCTCATCCTCTGGATCTCTGCCTCTTTCAGCCGCAGCTTCTCCAACATGGAAGACATCTCGCTCTCTTTGTCAAAGAGTGCCTCTCTGTGGTTACTTTTCAGTCCTGCAGGACAGCAAAGCATAGGGGAAGAAAGATATGAAACTCAGCAACAAGGGAAATATTACAGATTAACATTAATGACATGATGCATTTGAAATGTCTGACCTGGTTAGTTTTCACCAAACATTTCATTCTGAACAAATCTGTCTGGTGAGTGAATAAGAATAAACGAGAAAAGCCGTTTTCTTCAGCATACAGCTTACTTGGATCCAGATCAGACTCTGATGTGTGCTAGATATTATCAGTGTGTAATTTCTGTCCAAACACTGTAGGTATTATCCATGAAGTTAGAAGCAAAAATCTTGTAATTGACCCTATTGTTTAAAAAAAACAACCTGTAGATCCAGATGATGATCAGGATCACCACCACCATTCCTACCTCTCCTACAAATTTAATCCAATCCGTTCATAACTTTTTGAACAATCCTGTTAACAGGCAGACAGACAAACAAACCAACGTAGGAAAAAACACTAACGATTTGGTGGAGGTACAACTTCAATAAATGGAATAAATGACAGACATGCAGAGACAGACAGACAGACACACACACACACAGACAGACATAATAGCAAACTCGGTGACTTAGGTATACTTTTTACAAAAGGTGTAAAGTGATAAGAAAATAAAGAAAGCATGGGGCACACCTTTAAGCTCTCTCTCCAGAGCACTGATTTTCTCTTTGAGTCCTTCCTGTGTCGTCCTCTCTGCATGCAAATGTCCAATTTGTTCCTGCAGCTCCACCCTCACCCGGCTCACCTCAGCCACTTTCTCCTGGTCCTTACCTGACAGCTCCTGCAATAACAGACAGCAAACAAACACCCTTCATTCATCACTTATTTTGACAGTTGGCAGTCTATCATAAAGATGCAAAGAGGAATAAGATATTTTGAGTTTCCCAGTCCCATTCGTTTTCTCATAGACAATGTCAGGAGACTGATTGACAATTTAAACTGATGGTCATAACATAAACTGACAGCATCACTAGACTATCCAGATGCCTTGCGTCTACAGTATGTTGAAAACCATCGATGATGGTTGTATAATACAGGAAAACAAACTTACACTTACAGTAACTGTAGAGTGAATATCTTCATGCTGTTACAGAAAATCAATATATATACTGAGAATTGTAGCCAGCTTGCCACATTGGCTTAAAGCTGACAGTAGCTGTTTTTTGTTGGCACTGATTTGCGTTTCCATTACCAGTTCAACCACAGTAAGTTGTGCCGAACCACGCTCAAGATGGACCATCGCTATGGGGCTAAAATGAACCCGACCAACCTCCAAGCGGGTTGTGGTGACATCTTGCCGACTGTGGCAAACCCACGATGACCCCACTCCTCCCCCTCAAACAAGTGTGTGTTGCAAGACTTAACTCATGTGCAGGAGACATGAGAGAAATATGCTTTTAAAGTGTGTGTTCAGCTCGCAGTACTTTTGTAGCTTTTATACAAGTTTGTTAGTATGTCTTCTAAAATGGTTTGACGTTTAGTCTCTCTACTGCATCCCTGCTTGTACTTTCAGACATCCGTTTTATTTTATAGTTTGTCATTGTTGGTGCTGTATATCCTGTGCCTAACACTGGTTTAGAGGAGTTTTGTTAACATATTGCTAGCAGATTCTTCAGTTATACTATATAGGGGATGAATACATGTAGAAACAGTGAAATTTTAGATGAGGAGCTGCTGCCTGTCATCAGGTAAAGACACACCCTCAAGCAGGTCACCTTCTTGTAATGGAAATGCAAATCCATGCTGTGCTAGGATGACACACAAATGAAACCCATTTTAAGCCAGGCCAGCACATACGACTTCAGTGAAAAGGTCAAATTGAATCCAGTTTTCACAGGCAAACATTCATGTGCTGACATGAATCTGTTAAGAATTACATATCTGACCATGTGACAATGCACACACCTCATTTTTTAGGTGATTTGCAAATCAGTCATTATGGAGCACCACTGTTTCATTCATAAACAGCAGTTACATATGAACTGTAATGGTGCATACACATAGTGAACCTAAAATGTAATAGGCAGCTGTGGCCCCTGACCTGCTGGAGCTCCTCTATCCTGCGCCGCAGACCGTCCATCTCAATGCTCTGCTGGCTGTTCTTGACCTGCAGCTCAGAGATTTTCTGTTTCTGCTGGGAGCAGTGGAACTGCACCTCCTGCAGGGATGAACGCACTGAGTGAAGCTTATCCTCCAAGGACGACACGTGCTCCTGCTGCTCAGAGGAAACAAAAGCGGAAGTAAGGGTGATGGAGAACAAATGACTGATAATCCACTCAGTTTCAACAGGAGGCCCAGAGAATCATTAAAAACAAACAATAAAATGCAAAGGAGACGCAGGAAATGTGCTGAAATTGTGTAAGGTTTAACATACTTTACAAAATAGGATAAAAGTTGGACCTGGATCGGGCTATGCCAGGGGTATTGTGAGAGGCAATTTTTAATGGAGGAGAACCTTTTTATTATCGGCAGGTGGGAGTGTTCTGCTGCATTATGTTGGTGATTTGATGATTTATTCACCATCTGAGGAGGTTTATAAGAAGTGCACTGTAACAAAGTTGCAACACGAGGCTTAGAATGGTCACAAACCTAGTTTAAACAAATTACATTGGCTTTCTACACAAGTGCCCTTTCTTGGGCAAGTGTTCACAGCTTAGGGCAAATCTCCATCCCCATAATGAGTAGTAGGCATCCAAAAGATTCTACAACCTGAGCCTGAAACAAAGCAACAAGTAACAAGTGTCACTGTAATTATGTCATATTGTAGACAGTGGATCCTAAATTATGTTGAAATTAAGAGACCATTAGCAGCAGTGATTCATGGAAAGGGCTTAACGGCTCAAGATTAGTGATCTGGACATATGAAGCAGATAAAGCATTTGATGATTTGAAAGTAACGCTACAGACAACACCTAAATTGGGCTTTCTTGAGACTTCAAAACCATATATAGTACCAGTCAATAGTTTGGACATACAGGTACATAGGCAGTTGACGAAAAAAATGGGTAAATGACATTATTACTACTGCTGGAGCACTGGAGGGAGAGAACGAACAGTAGTGAACAATATTTTTCACCTAAAGTTGAACTGTTGGACTGCCACAATGCCTGAGAGCGGTTGCAGGTGCAGAAGAGGCAGTGAGGGAATTTAGGCTATGAACATGTCTCAGCTGTTTCTATGATTTTCCTAGAGCAAAAAAAGCCAGTTTATTAAGCTACAATACAGTTTTCTTAGAAATAAATTATACCGAGAGCAATCTTACACCCAGTCAGGTTATGAGTTACCTGGGGCCGGTGCTCGACTCTTCATGAATAAGAGCCTCCCTTTCTCTGAAATGTATGGCTACCATTCTGCAGCTCCTGCGGTGGTTCCTGCTCGGCAGTATGCTGAAATACAGCTTCTTCCTTCAGCTCGTAGGTATGCTGACTTCAGCATCCATGGTGGTCCCACTAGGCCTACTCTCTATGCGTCCTCTTCAGATCTGGGCGAATGGTCTCCACTTGGACCCCAAGTGGCACAGAAGAAAGGAAAAGGGCTGCTGTGTGGCTACAGTGTTTTTGCTTAACTCTAATTAATGCAGTAATTGTGCACACCGGCTCACACTTTTCTCTCGGTGGAAGACTTTGTGTCAGTGTAATTATAATCTTGATCTAGTGAAAGTGCCATGAGATAACTTTTGCTGTGATTTGGCACTTTATTAATAAAGCTGACTTGACTTGACCTAGAAATTATTTTAGTTAGTTTGTCCAGCTCCAAATTTGTTTAATAATTAATTTGAGTTGGCTGTTCAGTTCCAGATTTATATATTAGGTATTTTTTTTAAATTTGATGTTCAATGATCCAGATTTATTATTTATTACTGTGACTTAAATGTTCAGTACAACAGTTAACCAGTCTATGACGAAGTCAAAGATTGTTTTATTTCTGATGGTGTCTTTTTTTTGCGGGGTTAAAGGGTGGGGTGATATTGGTCAAGTAATCTCCCAGCTGGTTTTTCTTGCTCCAACCTAACGTTATAATATTAGCTGAAAAACGTAGAAAAGGAAAAGCTTCTCGGCTAACTTCAGGCACACCAGCCAAGGATTTAGTTCAAATGCCTTTATTAATTAGGAACTGGAAAGAGGTGTCACCGCAAAATTTAATCAACATTTCATATGCTGCTCATCTCATTTAGTGTTTCTATCTTCTCAGTCAAAACAAAAGCTAACTGGACTTCGGGGTCTTTGGTGTGAAGCTATTTTATCATTCAGTTACTTGCAAATGTGGAAAGATAAGCCTAATAAGATTCTATACTTTAATACTCAATCTGAATTCAATAAAATGCTATGGAATCCCAATTGACACTTGTGTCAGGTGAAGCGTGCAAGACAATGTCGTAGGGAAGTGAATGATGAAGAATTTCTAACCCACCTCCTCTAGACGTAGTTGAGCTCGCAGCCTCCCCAGTTCCTCCTCTGCCTGGGCCCTCTCTGTCACACACACTGCTTTAGCTTTACTCAGTTCCTACAACAAATTGACATTATAATATGAGATTATAATATGACATTACGTTATTTGCACAGGTAACTGGGGATTTCAGCAGTGGTTCTTACACTGTTCTGCTGGGGTTCCTGAAGATCAAAAATGAGGAATATAACATTTCATTCCACAGACATGCTCCCTAAGGTACAGGGCTACTGTGTTCACCATAGAGTGGAAATATCTATCTTACCTTGGCTACCAACTGTACCTCTCCACCTACAATGTAAACAGCTGTGAAATTCTACTCTCTAACAGAGAGCTGCTCCCATGATCTATGCCCCTGCTTGACCGGAGGAGTGGGAAATTCCCAGCTCGAGAGAAGCAAATTTATGGATTGTAGGCTAATAAATAGCTTCAATCTGTTAGCAGTTCCTAGCGTTTACAGTGTTGACTAAATTTCCACAAAGTGTTCCACTTTTTTCTCCAAACTATGACCTCTTCCAGCTGTATCCGCTGTCCCTCCAGCTTGAAGATGCGTTCTTGCAGAACTCTCTCACTCTCTTCTAGATGTCGATTCACATGCTGCACCTGCACCAACATTTCAGATTTGAGTGTTTTATCTTTTTACTCTACACAGGTGATTACGAGTAAAACAGGATTAAAAAAAATAGAGCAATATATACAGTCACTTATATACATATACACACCCTGGAAATAATTCTTTGCATTTTTCTAATTTGTGTCTGGGTGAATATGGTTGACATAAAAATATCAACATCCTGGAAACATTGTTCATCAACTGTGGCTGTGTTTGAGCACCAAGCATCAGTGAAGGCAGGTCCTTCCCCTTGTCCTGCATTCATTCAACTCAGAGCACAGTCCTGTCTGTAGAGTAAGAGCTTAATCCAGGATGATGTGGCATGGCTCCCATCCTGGATATCTTTCTCCTCTCCTGAGGCAGTCCAGCTGGTCTGGTTGAATGGTGGAAAGGTGGGGTGGGCAGTGATCATCCCAAGAAATCCGCTCCTCTTCTTCAGTGACGACATGCATCTTTCATAGGTGAGAGCAGTAAGGCCAAAGAAATAACACAAAACGCAGAAATCTGACAGAGCTATCAGCTGCAGGTTCTGTTCCTAGGATGGCACTCTTCTGGACAGAGACCACAGAGGGTTATACCTGGAATCTGCTGGAGCCTCTCTTTCAGTTTGGGGGTCAACGCCCACAATTTTACCACTGAGACCACGTCGGCCTTCACCTTCCACATCTGTTCCAGCTGTTCCCTCAGCTGCGGTACTTCTTGATCTTCTTGTGCTCCTTCTTTCTGATGGTACTGTCAGCCACATCTATCACAACTGCTCCTGTCAACCACCGCTATGTTTGCTTGCGGTAGCCAGCAGCTGTTTCTCAGTTTGACATCTTGAAGTCCAACAGGTTCTTAGCTCTGCTGTTCTCAACCACTATTGGCAGAGCCTCCATAGGGATTTGGGGACTTCTAATCCTCTTTCTTCTGCTGCCTGAGGCATTCTCTTAACTGTTTATCCTGGAGGAGCATCTTCCTGATGCATTACTGGATGCTCCTGGTTTCATCCTGGACTGTGGCTTTGACAATCACTTATCCTCGTCCCCCATCTTTTCATTGCTCTCAGGGTGCTGGACCTTTGGTGGAACCCTCTGTGCATTGTGAGGAGTTTTCATGTCTTGATATCAGTCGCATCTCCCTTGGTGGCCAGGTTACTACTTCAGTTGGATATCTGATGACTGGTAGGGCAAACATGTTGATAGGTCTGAAGGCCCATTTATGCTCTACATTAAAGACGGTTACGGATACGGACAGGGCCCTCCGTACGTCTTCTGCATTCATTCCGTACATAATCGGACATGTTTTCGGAGAACTTACGGATACGGACGACACGGAGCAATACCACCGGGAATGGATGACGGCACAATTCAAGCAGGACATGACAAATATGTACGGACACAACAAAGAAGAAAAAAGTGAGGTATTGGGCTATGGCTGACGTTGCATTCTCATTGTGGCTCCTTGGGACATACTCTCCTGTGTGTCCGGTGTATCTGATATGTACTTTTATGGTAGCTTAACTACTTCAGTCCTGATCATCTTCCCTCCCATTGCCACCCTGTGGCATTAACTACATATTTTTGAAGGGGTGTGAATAAGACTAAAATGACATGGTTTGACATGTCTTTGTTCTGACAGCTTGGCATTAACCTGTCATAAACACGCTAAAGCAGGCCTGGTTGTAAATCATCACGAGACCTTTATATTTGTGCCATGCATATTTTTCTTGATTTTTCTTTGATTATAAAGTCATTAAATGATATTATAAGTTCAAATGGTTTACTCATTATCAAGAATAATTTGCTCGACCTCAACTACACAAGACAACACCACAATTTGTACTTGTCGTGTAGGTGTCATTGCCTGTGAGAGCACCTCCTTCTGGTGTATACTGTCCATGTCCTCCAGAGCTTGCTTGGACCTTTGCTTCTCCATTTCCACACGGTCTGTCAGAAGGGTGAGACACAGGAAAATCTCGGCTGAGTTATCAATGCAAATCAATATATTTCTTCCTGATAATGAATGTGTATGTGTTCTGTAAGTGTGTTACCCTCTGCTTGTGCTAGTCGATGCTTTAACTCTTCTATGTTTTTGGTCAGTTCCTGCTTCGTCTCAAAGATCTGCTTGTGCTCAGACGTAGACCTTCGCTCCATCTCCTCCACCTTACACACATTTACACTGCTCATAATGTGACTTTGTACAGTGTGTGTGGCTCAGATTTGTCATTTATCATTTTCGTGTTAATAGTCTGACAATTTCACACTGTTCTGGACAGATATCACTCTTACTTTACTCCTGAGTTGGAGGTTGTCCTCTGTCAGGTCTTGGATCTCTCTGAGGAGTTTGCCCTCTCTGAGTACACTGTCCTACATGATGAAAACACATAGGCTAAATAAAATAAAAAAAACATTATCTCATGATTTTGATGTTATGCTCGTCAACTTGTTGTAATGTGTAATTGTTTAACAGGCTGGTTCTCAACTTTCTTAGTTTGCCCAGGTTTTCTGCTTCAAACACTGTGCATGTTCTCATAAAAAGGAGACTTTGGTGCATCATTTGACTCCCCTTCACTAAATGGACTGATTGCAATAGAGACCTATGAGGAATGAATATAAAAGCATTACAGCAAAAAGCAACACTGTTGCTTCAAATAAATCATGTGAGGAATGCTGGCAGAAAAATGCTGACTGGTAAATTCATTAGTTAATATATTTATTTTGCCACTCAATGCACCCTCACTGCCTACTGTTTATTTCTAACTCAACAGGACTTACACTGTAAACCTGATACAGCAGATTTAAACATTATACTCATTTGGGTCTGACACTGACCCATAATGAAGGCTGGACATCTGCTTAGTTTTTGGCCACATCAAAGTAATTAAGTCTATTGATTGATATGTGATAAATACCAATAGATTAATTCATTTTCAAATAGGTCTCCTATTGTGGTAGCCTCCTACTATTATGTTGGCATGGTAGCCTGTGCCACCACTGTCTGGCTGTGTGTTGTTAAAAGCTTTGAGTGGCCAGTCAGACCAGACAGGAGCTTTATAAGTACAATCCATTAATCCATCCTGTAATCAAGAACAAGCTCTTATTTTGTCCAAATGAATCATTTGCTCACATGACAGAAAAGAATGACAATGTTTGTATGTACTGAGCAAACTATTAAGGAGAAATAAGCATAAAGAATAGCAGTTTTTGATGTACAGGGAAATTCCTTTTAAAATTAACAACCTTTTTGAGATACACATCACCACTAGCCTGTTTATACTATACTATTTGCAGGTTAGATTATTCCCCTCATTTGGATCATATGACCTTGTTATAGGCAGTAAAAAAACATGTGAAAAGCTTTTGGGAGGAGGCCCTAGGCTGAATCACAAATAAAAAATGTGCTAACATCTCTTCACATATTGTTTCTGGTTCAAATCACATTTGAGGGTACATGACTTGTTGCATTGTTAGATCTTCCCATTCTGTCTGTACCTCCTGCTCTTTCTTCCTCTCTCTGCTCTGACGTTCCTTCTGTTCTTCCCTCTCAGCCTTTACTTGTGTCAGCAGCTCTCCCATATGGTGATTTTTCTGTTCAGAGAGGGCAAGGGCAGCCTCTCTCATCTGGAGTCTGTACAACATTACAACATCGCGTGATCAGAGTTACTGTATGTACTTCATGCAACTTAGACCGCAATGCAGCCATCAGAGAGAGCTTTGGTTTTCCAGTTCAGGGACCACATGTTGATGACTTGGAAGTTTGCACAGCTGTAGAGGAAAAGCTATTGAATGAGCACACATTGTCATCAAAAGTAAAAGTTGAACATTAATTAGTAATCTTGTCTGCAAGTAAATTATCTGGAGAAGCAAGGTTATTAACAATTATTTCAGATATTTGTTAATATTAATGAAGTATTAATATCAATGGAATTAATCATTATTCATATTAATAATAAAAGCAGGGCACCACACTGGAGTCAAGGGACAATAACCAAACCATTAGTCTCAAGAAAGATAAGATAAAGAGAATTAACCAGCATTTTACATTTAAAAGAGGAATGGTGAAGGGTTGGATCCAGGCCCTGACAATCACAACCAGCTGTTATTACAGCTCCTATACAAACAGTCACACACAACGAACAAAGTTTAATTTATTATAACAATACTGACTAAAAATCAATAATAGCAATATTCATTAACAATAAATATTGGAAATATTGATCAATAATCAATCAATCAATCTTTTTACAGGCTTTTGTCTTCATGTGTGGGCCTCTCTTTGCTTAACTACCTGGTGAAGTCCCAACAACAAAAATAATCAATGACGATAAAAAAAAAAAAACGCAACACTTTTGTTTTTGCTCTCATTTTTCATGAGTTGAAGTAAAAGAACTAGGTCTTTATCAATACACAGGATTATTCACCTCATATTTTGTTGACACATTTAAAAAAAATCTATGTTAGTGAACATTTGCCCTCGATGTAGATAATCCATCCACCTGACAGGTGTAGCATAGTAAGATGCTGACTGAACAAAATGATCATGTTGTGCGTTGGGAGATCACAATAAAAGGCCACTCTAAAATGTGCAGTTTTATCACACACCACAGTGACGTAGGTGTTGCAAATTATAAAGGAGGTTATGAGAGGTACTGCCACACCGTCGTGGTTCAGGAGGGAATCTGGAGCCCTGATGTTCAACTGTTATCCATCTCACTCCGTCCCTTCTACCTGCCGAAGGAGTTTCCCCAGCTTTTCTTCACCCTTGTTTACATTCATCCACGGGCCAATGTCACCTCAGCCTCTCAGCTGATCGCTGACATCACCAACAGACTAGACCTGATTTCACCTGACGCTCCCAAATTCATGTCAGGAGATTTTAACCACTGCCTTTTACATAAAACACTGAAGACATACGAACAGTATGTTACCTGTGCAACCACCAAAAATAACACAACTATTGACTTGTGCTATGGCTCAGTTCCTGGTGTGTTCAGATTCATGTCCAGGCCTCCCTGTGGACCATCCTACTACAGCAGTGTACTTCTGATACCAACCAACAAGCCCATCTGTTAGCCACACAAGCTAACAGTGAAAACTGTCATGTTTGACAGAGAACATTTCCAGCTTACAGGCTTGTCTTGAATGTACAGACTGGAATGTCTTTTACAGCTCTTGCTCTGATCTGAATGAAGAGGCACAGTCTATCTCCTCTTATATTTCATTCTGTGTTCCCAGTAAAGATATGACAGTATTCCCTAATAACAAACCATGGGTTTACTAAAGAGCTTAAAAGTGTCTTAAACAAAAAGAAAAGTATTTTCTACACAGGGAATAGCCATAAAAAGAAAGAAATTAACAGAGAAGTTACAGAAAGCTAAAAGAACCTATAAGGATAAGGTGGAATATAAACACAGCAGCAGAGATCTGCAGGCCGCCTGGAGGGGAATTCAATCCATGTCTTCAGTGACAGCCAGTAACTACGACAACAAGCCCATAATAATAGATGATAAAAATGATGCTGAGCTTTAACACTTTTTATTCTGGTTTGGAAAAATGGGATCTCCTGAAACGGGTCAGTATCAGGAAGGCCCCTGGTCCGGATCATCTTTGTGGACTCACATTGTGTTATTGTGCTGATCATCTTTGTGGTGTCTTTCAGCAGATCTTCCAGAGGTAAATCTTCAATTGTCATACTCATCCCCAACAACACCAAACCCAAGCAACTGAATTTTAGACCAGTCGCCCTGACATCACTGATCAGGAACATCTTTCAGCAAATTTTAAAAAAATTGTTTTGCCATCCATAGACAGACAAATTGATCCACTGCAATTTGGAGACCAGGAAGGCAGAGGTGTCGAGCATGCAAAACATTTTATACTGGATAACCTTCACAAATATTTAGAGAAGCCACAGGCTCATGTCAGGCTTTTGTTTGCTGACTTTTCATCTGCATTCAACACAATTCTTGTGATTAAAGATTGACAGGTGTAGCATTTATAAATACCTTAAAACATTTAAAACGCAGTTGTCAGAGCGATGTCCGTTACCAGCTGGTTAAATGTTTACTATGTAAGAGTGTTTGAGAAGGGCTGAGTCAGTGGAGAAGTACATATATATGTATATATATGTGTATATATATATATATATATATATATATATACACGTGTATATATATACATATACGTATATACATATACGTATATACATATACATATATATATATACACGTGTATATATATACATATACGTATATACATATACGTATATACATATACATGTATACACATATACGTATATACATATACATGTATACACATATACGTATATATACATATACATGTATACACATATACGTATATATGTATATACATATACGTATATACATATACATGTATACACATATACGTATATACATATACGTATATGTATATACATATATACATATACGTATATGTATATACATATACATATATACATATATGTATATACATATACGTATATACATATACATATACACATACATATACACATATGTATATACATATACATGTATACATATACACATATACATATACATGTATACATATACACATATACATGTATACATATACATGTATACATATACGTATATACATATATACATATACGTATATACATATACGTATATACATATACATGTATACATATACATGTATACATATATGTATATACATATACGTATATACATATACATGTACACATATACATATACATGTACACATATACATATATGTATATACATATACATGTATACATATACATGTACACATATACATATACATATATATACACTGTATATACTGCCATTCATACTAGAGTCCTTGTGCTCATCTCAAACACTATTAAAGTCACTTATATTACAAGCAACATCCACATACAGACTTTCCTGTCTGTCATATTGTGAAGGTGGAATAAAAGAAAATGAAATGCTTACTTAGCAGTGAGAGAGTTGACAGCTGATTTCCTGTCATTCAGAGCTTCCTGGAGTTGACCTATCTGAACGGATGTGGATCTAATTAAACAGAAAAGAAGCATGGATACAAAATGATGCAGAGGGAATGACACAGTAGAAATGTGCTGCCTATATTACCTCTAAGTGTCCAACGGTTTACTTTCATTCCAGTGGAAATATAAAAGGTTAGAGTTTAAAGACTGATGCGGTGGTTGTGGCTATCAGATAACAAATATGGTTCAGGCCAAAGACTGTAGTAACATTTCAACTCACCTGCTGGAGCGTTCTATTTCCTCCCTCTGCCTGTCTATGGTCTCCATCAGCCTTAAGAACTGAAATACAGCAAGAACAAAAAGAAATCTCCAAAATCAGAGCAAATATCAGAGATATCATCTTTTGTCACTATCGCACACCCCCAGTTACAGCGTTATGTCATTCTTTAGTGTGAGGTTTACCTGCCATCCCCTCTCCTCCTTCAGTCTACTAAACTCCTCACAGAGGACCAGGTTCCGGCTGTGGTTCTCTCTTAGGGTGGACTGTTTGTCTGAGTTGTGTGCCACAGTCTGCTCTTAAAGGGTTAAAGAACAGGAGCAAAAGGGTGAAGAGACAGGAAGATATAGCAACACGTGTCACTGAGTTATACCACATTCAAATCCACAAAATAGAAGTGCAAACTGTAATAAGAACACACTTTGTAAAGATAAGATGCACCTTTATTGACATAATATGATAGAGGTCTTATTCTTAATGGTTTTATTATGTCCCTCCTGTCCTGTTCTACTGCTGATTTTAAGAGGTGTAAAAAGGATTCTTATGATTGAAGCCATACGGTTAAGAACAGATTATTGAAGTAATCATTGCTTCCTCTGAATTTAAGACTAAAGTTGAGGCAACCAAAAGCCTTACGGTGTGTGTCTTACATACTGTGTGATGCGCTGCTTTGTTGCGGTCCTCTTGATATTTCCCATTGATTTAAGCATTTAGTGTCCTGTATACAACGGGCGGCTGTGGCAGAGGTCAGTGGTAGAGCGGTCATCCACTTATCAGAAGGTCGGTGGTTCCATCCCCAGCCCCTGCAGTCTACATGTTGAAGTGTCCTTGAGCAGATACTGAACCCCAGTTCTCTCCCAGTATCTGTTCCATTGGTGTGTTTGTGTGAATGGTTACTGCTCCTAATGAGCAGGTGGAGCCTTGCATGGTATGAATGTCACCACTGTATGAATGTTGGTGTGAATGTTGGTGTAAATGTTGGTGTGAATGTTGGTGTGAATGTTGGTGTGAATGTTGGTGTGAGTGTTTGTGTGAATGGTTACTGCTCCTAATGAGCAGCTGGAGCCTTGCATGGTATGAATGTCACCACTGTATGAATGTTGGTGTGAATGTTGGTGTAAATGTTGGTGTGAATGTTGGTGTGAATGTTGGTGTGAATGTTGGTGTGAATGTTGGTGTGAATGTTGGTGTGAATCTGTGAATGTTGGTGTGAATCTGTGAATGTTGGTGTGAATGTTGGTGTGAATCTGTGAATGCTGGTGTGAATGTTGGTGTGAATGGGTGAAAGCTGGCTGCTGTTGTAAAGCTTTGATTGGTCAGTCAGACTAGAAAGGTGACCAATCACTGCAGATAACGACTGGGTGGAAAATACTGTGCAAAAGTTATTGTTTTCTAGTACAGTATTAAACGGTATACTGTCTATAAGCAGTATAAAGTGGGGTTTTACAGGCAACGTTCAGTTATTTTTGATTTCATATGGACACAATGGAAAGCACACTGAAGCAGGCAAAAGTGGAGAAGACAATGTTGATACTGGGTGAGATCATATGATCATGTTAACAAGAAACACGCTGCACATACACATATAATGTACGCACAAAAATGTTCAGCTGTGATTGTTGTTTAATTTGTAATTTTGTATAGATGCATTTTGGCATCCTTTAATCCTGATCAGTGTTTGAAGAGGTCCCTATGTCTCCTACATGTTTAATGCACATACTATCTTTAAGGGTGTATAATTTTATACTCTTTGTTTCATCTGTTTTTTGTCTTGCATACTGTTTTGCTGTGTGCATAATGCATGCAAATTAAGACCAATGTTTATCTGTGTCTGGTAGTGAGGTTGCAGCTGACACATGCCTATTCAACACCGCTTCAAGCTTTATCTTTTTTAGATTTCAAATTTTGGTTTGATTGTTCCTTTAAGGAGGCAGACAGAATACAGCTGCCTGTTTGTGGAGGGGTCACAAAAAACTAACAACAGCTTAATTTAAAAGAAAATACAAACAATTAGTAATGCATGCTCAACCCCCCCCCCCCCCCCCCCCCCCCCGACAAACACACACACACACACACACACACAACCCTAACCAAGTGCTCTGAATGTGTCTCAAGGTATGTTGTTTCCTGCCATCTCCAGCTGCACGATGCTCTTGTTCTTCTGCAGAGCCTCCAACAGCGACCTGCCACCCAGCAGACCAATGTTGTTCCACCTCAGGTCTGTGAACAGTCAGTGACAAAGGAGTCAGTCAGAAAACATACTCCAGAGTACACCTACCAACTGTTCTGTACCACTCCAAGCTGTGGATTATATTTATCATTCTCAAGAATCACGACTTTTGTCTAAATCAGTACAGTTTGTAGGGATGGAGTCTCTGTATGTCTCTGGTTGTTGTGGCTCATCAACAAGCCCTGCATGAATAACAAGATTGAATATTGAAATCACAAATACAACAACTTTCAGCAGTAAGTTTACTGATTCTGTGACTTGGCCAAACTGTAAGAAACTCAAGTATCCAAGTCATGATTATAGCTATAGAGTGATATAAGTATATTACTAAAGCAATTTTTTCAGAACTTCAGCTAAAGAGGGTGGTTTTCCAATAAAATTAAATTGACTTTTTTTTTATAAGAGCCTTTGCAGGACCTTGACTGGGAGCAACTGCATTAAGTTATGTTTTTTCTTTTGATTTCAATAGAAACAACATAAAACCATTATTTTGCTTGGTTCGACAGATAGTGGATTTTCAAAGGCCGATATAATAATAGAAACCAAATAGCTGTTAAACTAAACATCTCAGTCGAAGTAATTAACACCTAAATAAATAAATACATCTTACTGAATGTGAAATTCAAATTATTTATAACTAATACAAAAATCTAGTACTGAAGATGCAACTTAAAAGTAATTAATAAATAAAACTGGAGCAGATCAAAGTAACTATGAAAATGTAACTGGGGGTTTGTTACATGTGTTCACCCGATGACTTGTCATTAATGTCTCTCCTCTCCCCTGATTGCTGGGTGCAGGAATGCAGCATCAATGCTGATTGGCTGAGAGCACCTACCAGCTTGCATGTAAAGCCTGAGGGGGGAAGGCAGCGCTCACAGCTCTACCAACATCAACCTTAATCCTGTGTTGTCCTTAACATTTTTCTTGTATTGGCATTTGAGTTGGGGGTTATCGTTATCAGCAGTGCTCTTTTCAGTTTTGGTTTCTTGTTGAGCTAATTGTTTGACTTTAGGTTAGGGGAGAAGACTGACGGCCAATTGGGTGGCTTGGTTCGAGGGCTGCTATTGTTTGTGTTGGCCGTTCAATTCTGTAAGTAAACTTTTATTAAACTTGCCTTGAACTGCATTATCCTTGTCAAATCTTATATGTTATGGGTTCCTCTGAGCCATGATTAGACTTTGGGCACCATAACAGAGTGATTTTTATTTTTTTGAGCTATTATATTCCCTAAAAGTCACGTTAATTCCAGTTGAGAAGTTGACTGGTGGAGGTTGCACATCCATCTGACAGTATCGGAGCCAAGTTCCACCAATATTGATTTTAAAATGTCCTATTGGTGCTAATTAATCTGCAAAACACTGATTTATCTGTCAACCTAAGCTTTTTAGATCACTAATACAGGCTGGGAGGTTCATTTATGGTTAATAATCACAAAATTAATTAAATACATTTCAAATCACAGTTTCACATTTTCCTTAAATTGCTCAGCCCTGATAAGAGGCCAACTTATTTCACAGTAAAATATGTGCTACCTTCCAGAACAGAGTCTGTCCAACCACTGACGCCTTAGTCATAAAAAACACAAAAACTAAGACACACTTAATGTTCAACACTTGGACAAATACTGTAGTTTACAAAGTGATGAGGTAACTTTTTTAAAATTGTGTATTACCTAGCACTTCCACAGTGTTGTTGCATTTAAGGGCCAAGGCAAGCTCAAATGCTCCATGGTGGTTGATCTGATTGTTACGCAGGTCCAGCTGTGTCAGCACACTGTTGGAGGCCAAACCCTCACAAAAGAGTGAGAAACCTTCGTCCCATACCCCCAGAGCGTTCCACTCCAACACCAACCTGCAAACAGCATTTACAAGTGTTAAGCATGATGTATCTGTAGCTGAAAAAGCTGCGTATCCTCCTTTAATATGGCACCACCCAGCAGTCCAAGGAAATCTTAATTTAGTCATCAGTTTGCTTGTCAGTCAGAGAAGAGTTCTCAAATAGGGACCATGAGCTGTGGACCTGGCTAGTGTTCCCATACAGGTCCTGGGTGGTCGTGTCCCTGAGGCGTGGGCTGTCACCAACAACAGTTTTGTAGAGACTCTTAGGGCTGCTCAAAAAAAATGAAGTGAACACTTAATCATCAGAGTATAACATCAAGTCAGTTAAACTTCAGGGATATCAATCTGTCCATTTAAAAAGCAAAGTGATTGTGAATCAGTTTCACCTGCTTTGGTGCAAATGAAAGTGACAACAGGTGCAATGGAGAGGAAAAAGCAAGACAACCCCAAAAAGGGAATGTTTTTACATGTTGTGTCCACAGACATTTATCCTTCCTGACAGATTCTTCTCTAGTTTGGTGTTTTGCTAGTGTTCTTGTCACTACTGGCAGTATGAGGCGGTACCTGCAGCCCAATCAGGTTGCACAGGTAGTCCAGCTCCTCCAGGATGTTACAACTAATAATACTACTACTACTAATAATAATAATAATAATTATTATTATTATTTCCTGCAGGACAATACGCTTATCTTATCTTAATAATAATTCAAGCTCTCAGGGTCTCATCAGTGGAATTTGTGCAAACATCCACTGGAGTCTGATATGAGTGTGTCATTCTCACCTATTCAGCGTCTTGTTATGTGCCAAAAGCTTTCCCAACACCGTAGCCCCTTTGGACCTCAAGTTATTCCCCTGTGAAAAATATTTTCCATCAACCAACAGTCCACATGTTTCATAAAAATAATGAAGAATAAGAGTGTGGGCAGCCTACTTACCTTCAGATCCAGGACTTTTACAGTTGTGTTGTAAAACAGTCCAGTAAGCAGTACTTTGGCACCTGAGAGTCACACACAAGGATGAAAGCCGTTACAGTTCAACATTGTGTCAAATCTTACATGCAGAGTTAAAACCAACACCAACGAAGAATGTATTGACTAACAAGTATTGTGTGTAACGCAGATAGTAAGATGCAGCTTGGGACATTTAGGTCGATTAGACCCGACCTAACTACACTTTGGCCATGGACCTTACACCATGTCATTTACATCGCTAAATTGGGCCCAAAGACTTCCTCACCTTCCTCGCTGAGCATGCAGTCACTGAGTAACACCTCTGTAAAGACAGTATTGTTTTGGAGGGCTCTGGCCAACACAGAGCAGGTATCTGAAGACAGGCCGTGTCCACTAAGGTTCAGTCTGGAGCCCTGAGCCCCCTTGCTCTCCTGGAGCTGAGCCACAACACTGTCCTGAGGTTCCACGCGCCCTTCTTTACAAAGACGCAGGTACGTCCGCCTGAAGTCCTCCATCATGGGTCACAAGTCTCTCCTTCTTATCTGACAAATACATCCATGTCTTCACGTCGTCCTTCTTTCCTCTGAGACCACTTGACTAGAGAAGAAGGGATCAAAGGATTAGATCATTTATTTGATTAACAGAAAATTAATCTACAACAATTTTTTTAACGATTTTGGTAATTGTGAATTCCATTAAGATATTTTCCTTGAGTCAAGTATTCAAATATCCATATTTTCTCTTACAAAGTTATTATTTTCTTTTCTTGTTACATATTTGTTTTTTTAAATGTGTTGATTTCTAATTTTTTGTTAATAAATTACTCTCACTAAGCCATAAACTTGTGCTGTCTCCTATTTTGTCGCAGTTGTTGAACCAGACTGTGACACAGCATATATCCAAATGTATCAGTCATGTGTGCTAAAAGTCATTCCTCAGAGGCAACATAGCTCTGCATTCTGCCCCGAAGTTGCATCTTTTTGGTCAACATCTTAGAAATTATTAAAGTTCCACCAGAACCAGAAACATATTAACCTTATTAATTATTAATGGAGTACTTTAAGCATTAAAAATATTCACCACACCCCAATAAAAAAGTCCTCTCTTATCACAGCATTACTGTATGTCATGTTAAGATACAACAGGGTCCACCTGTACATATATGACGATGTGATCTAACCAGTGCCTTACATTTGGAAAGGATAACATGTGTCTTAAATATAATACAATCTTGGCAACATCTCATAACACATCTTGCACATAGAGGCTCCTCACTTGTAACCTGTATTTGTACAACTTTTCAAGATTTATTTTTTTAATTATGCACCCCATTTATGCACAAAAATTAAATTCCTGTTGTAGTCATTGATGAATCCTTCAAGTCATTTTTCAAGCAAAAGAGCCAAAAGCACTAGTTTTTAAATTGTGAGGATTTGCTGCTTTTCTTTGACTCAAGTGGTTGGAATGTGAAAATATTAGCCAAAAAAAGAGATTTGATAATATAACCTTAGATTTTAGGAATCGATGGTGGCATTTCTCATTATTTTAATGTCCAAAGGTTAAACAGAGAAACTGAGAAAATAATGGAGAGAACATTTGATAATTAAAAATAAATGTTATTTGTAGCCTTATTAGCACAATGATTAATTAAAGCAGGAAATGTGGAAATGAAACTTAATTTTATAGATACATAGATGCTACTACTGTTGATATCCTCATAATTCGATCTTTCCTGCATCAAGTGCATTTCAGGTTATGATATGCATCCTGGACAGGAAGGTAATCTGGAGATGTTCTTCCCAAGACTTCTCTGTTCCAACCTAAACCATGTAGTTACAAGTTTCTCTCCTTCAACAGAATCAGACGGCCAACAGCACAAATGAAAAACAACTAAGGGAAGTAAATTAGAGATGCCCGACTTTATAAACTCCACTTTGTCAAACACTATAAAAACTGTATCTGTTTACAGTAATTTATAATTCACTCAGGAATAACACAGAGCAAAAGCACCTCTAAAATCACCTCTTCAATACACCAACATCTTAAGAACCACCGCATATTAATCACAAACTCTAACTGAAGAGCTTATTTACCAGGTTTAGCTAGTTGGTGGAAGCAGGTCGTGTGACACTAAAGTATAAAATGATATGTAATATATGGCTTGTTGGCTCAGAGATGTGCCGAATCAAAATATTGCTTCAATAGATTTAGAAAGTGTTTTGGGTTTTAATTTGCAAGATATTTAACTTTCAATAAACAAGCCAACAATGGACGAGGGTGTCGTGTCGCGTGACGTAAACATTCCACTATATCCACTATATACTTAAAAGCTATTAAACGCTTATAGAATAAATCATAATATTAATTCCAGACTAAAAGACAGACCTCGGCAACGACTGCAGTACAAAATATCCTCCTGGTTACCTTAGATGTAAACAGTACAAGTGAGACAGAGGAACAGCAACAAGGAAGTGTTCTTCTGCGCAATGCATCTTGGTCAAGGTAGTTTAAAAAACGTAAGCATTTAAAAGAAATAAGAAGTAACTTTTTGAACCAGCAGATGGCGGAATACTACAAGTAGGTAAATTAGAAGAAGAAGAAGAAGTCTGTCTGCAGAAGAAGAATCAAACCAGCATGGCAGGAAACATCCTTAATTCTGCCTCTCCGGTAACTCTTTCTCTGTCCAAACTACACTCTTTAAATGGGCTGTTTGCGATATATAAAAAACAAGGACCAACATCTGCGCAAGTGTTAAATACGCTAAAAGAAGCTTTACTCAAAGGTAATATAACAAAACAAGAACAGGTGAATAAGGCTCCTGTGTTATGACGCTAACTATGTCTGTCACAGAGGCCGGTGTTCAAAACCCAAATCCCCGAAAGAGGACGAAGCAGAGCCTCAAGATGGGCCACGGAGGGACGCTGGACAGCGCAGCCAGTGGAGTGTTGGGTAAGCAGGTTGTGAAATGTGCTGACAGCTGGTGACATCTCTGCCTCAAAAATGATAGGAAAGTTCCAAACAAACACTTCACCGCTGATTCAATGGCGACTGTGATGCAGTTTTTTCAGGGACATGGGTTTGGTTATAAGTTAAAGTTGGTCAGGAGGCATCAGAGGTTATGGATAATATGGTACAAATAATGCTTGTCACTACTGTACACCTTAGTGCAGTGTTGTGGTACTATACTAAGGGGAAATCTTGTTTACACTGCTTTTAAGAAACTACTACAAAAAGAAGAACACATGCATAAAATCTGAGAAATGAAAAGGTTTATTTCTCTGCAATCAGAGCAGCTGGTTCTGGAGGGCAGAACATACCACTGTTATGAAACTAGTCTCTTAAAAACACCAATATTGTGGCTTTTTTAGACCTAAAACACAAAGAATATTTGAAACTTATTTTCGAAGAGAAACATTTTATGTATTTGAGATTCCTGAAGACTCATATTAGCTTTGTCTTAACTTAAGAACAGATTTTATACAGAAGATAGACTGTGTTTTGTCCTCCATCACTCATAATGAAATATCTGTTGAAATGGGTCTCTGTGCAGGCAGTATGGACAGTCAGAATAATTACAAATGGAATATACATAGATGTAATAATGCATCATATGGTGTCAGAATATTCAGAAAAATTAGTTCTCGAGTGATAAAATTCATGCAAATGTTTCCAGCAGCAACTCAGACACTCAGCAAAAGTTTTGTTCAACGACTTGCTGATTTTGACATCATAGACCCAGAAACACGGCGGACAAAAGTAAGCTATTATTTGTTTTTTACCTGAAGGATGTAACCTTATGGAAATCAAACTTTCAAACAATCAATAGTAATCTAATTAATTACATCTCATACCTTATACTTTCTTAGAGAAACTCAATTTCACAAATCTACCCGGACAAAAACAACTATCCACATACTACAGACTTAATATTTAATTCCCAATTACCCCCAAGGCCAAAGAAATCAATTTTAAGAATATGAATTTCTCAAATGTAGCTAAAATGGGAGATTATACTTTTAACAAATGCATGGACTAATTTTTATGCATCATTTTGAGACAGAATGTTCCTGGGTTTTGAAATGTTAGCATAGTATTTCTGGTTTAATTAAACAGCAAAAATGCCCCCCCCTACAGGAAACAAGGAAAAACAGTCTGCATTTTCCCATGATGCCAAACAAGGGAAATGGTGGTATATTATTATTAATAATATTAAATATACATATAATAATATTATATTGATATTAAAAAACCTACCATTGTGAAGCTATTATGCCAGAAGGAAAGCCTAATAACATAGAATGTAATTTTATGATGTGATGTCTGTGTGATCAAAAATGTGTAATAGGTTTCATTGGGGACGTTTTTGGACATCTACTTGTATAACATTGTTTAAACAGTGACCCGAGTTAAAATGTCTGCTTAATGCATCTGGTGGAAGATGAGCAGGTTTAAAACAGATCATTAAGGGAGTTTTCCTTTTGTGTCAAGCAGCAGAAAAGTCACACACTAAATATTTCATTGGACCGCCTTTAGCTTTGATTACGGCACACAGTCACCGTGGCATCGTTTTGATAAACTTATGCATTGTCACAACATTTATTTCCATCCAGAGTTGCATTTATTTTTTGCCAAGACCTTATATTGATGATGGGAGAGTCGGGCCGCTGCGTAAAGTCTTCTCCAGCACATCCCAAAGACTCTATATGGGGTTAATGTGTTGGACAGTTCTTAACACAACTATAGTAGTTTCATTCATCTCCTTAGTTGTTTTCTTTGCTTGATGCAGGCCAATAATTTGACCTTCTGAAACAGAGTAACATCTTTTCCACGACCACATCAGATATCAGAGGATATGTCCTCTGATATCCGAGGATATGTCCTCTGATATGGTTAAGAAATGTGAAGCCACTCACTGCATAACCAGCTGACACATATTAATCACTGCAGTAATTATTACTGCATTTTTATTAGTAACTTGCCCATTTGCTTAGTTAAATCCACGTGGTGACTTTTTTTTGTATATCATGACATCTTATGCAGCCCTTTGTCATACAATCACCAACAACCTTATAATGTTCATAATGTATGAGCAGAGCTGTCTTAAGTAAAGTTAACTTTAATGTACAGTAAATCTGAATTGTCTAAGATGCAAAACTAGATGACCTTTACTTTGTAAAGTCTTCATGCTAAACCTTGATGTTCATCTCCATGTGATCAGTGGATACAGCGCAGCCATCCCTTCATTATCCATAGTTTATAAAACATCCTGTGTGCTCTATAAATACTACAATCCTATCTTATGTCAATTTATATATATTTAATTTATATATATGGGCGGCTCGGTGGCTCAGTGGGCAGCACTGTTGCCTCACAGCAAGAAGGTCCTGGGTTCAAATCCACCTGAGGACCCGGGACTGTTCTGTGGTTAGTCTCCATGTTCTCCTCGTGTCTGTGTGGGTTCTCTCCATGTTCTCCTCGTGTCTGTGTGGGTTCTCTCCATGTTCTCCCCGTGTCTGTGTGGGTTCTCTCCATGTTCTCCTCATGTCTGTGTGGGTTCTCTCCATGTTCTCCTCGTGTCTGTGTGGGTTCTCTCCATGTTCTCCTCATGTCTGTGTGGGTTCTCTCCATGTTCTCCTCATGTCTGTGTGGGTTCTCTCCATGTTCTCCTCATGTCTGTGTGGGTTCTCTCCATGTTCTCCAGCTTCCTCCCACCACTAAAAACATCAGTAGATGAACTGGTGACTCTAAACTGACTGTAGGTCTGAATGTGAGTCTGACTGGTTGTTTGTCTTTCTCTGTGATGAACTGGTGACTTGTCCAGGATGAACCCTGCCTCCCACCCAAAGTCAGCCCCACAAAAAAAACATTACTGGTTTCTAGAATTGCAGAAGGCTAGAAATCATTTAGGATTACTTACTTATCACTGACTCAAATTTAGAAATCCTCCCATAGTAACAACATAGGACAAACATTCTCAGGGTCACTACTGGCAAGGCTCTAATGTCACAGTAATCTGTGTTGTTGGATCAGTGCAACATGTTTTTATTGTTGGTTGAACATTTGAAGGGAACCTAGAAGGACTCAGACATCAGATTCTAACATTGTCTCTCTTTGTTCCAGTCGTTGGTGTTGGAAACGGCACAAAGATGCTCAGAACAATGTTGTCTGGTTCTAAGGTGGGTTTGTTTGCACTTATGTCAAGAGTAAAAGTCAGCTGATATACAACAAATGTACAGTATAAAGGGCTCTGTCAGCCGAGCTGTGAACCTCCTCTATTAAAAAAGAGTGTTTGTATTTCTGTTCATTGTAAAACCACAAACAATAAGCAAATGATGTTTTGTCTGGCTGGTAGCAATGAAAGCTGTAAACAATGTGTGATATTACTATATTACTCGTCACATATAGTATACTGTATTATTGTGTTGACCTATACATCCATTCCTTTTAGAACACTGACATCTTAGTTGGAAGATCTAGATTATATTACAGATGATTTCAGGTAGAAAGACGTGGACTGCTGGGTGAACAGCATTGACTTTAGCATCAGATGATTGTTCAAACAAAATGTTTGGTCATCATAGGTTTATCTGCAGACTCACAGTGGCTGCAGTACAGGCTTATAACATGATACCTAGGTATCCTCACATACCTGTTGGTCCAGACTTCACATCAGAATAAATTCAGCACCTCCTGCCTTCAAACGATATCAGTTTACCTTCAAACACAGGAAGTTTAGACACAGCTGTAGGATCCGATGTGAAGTGGGAATTTTACACTAGTGCTTTACACCACGTTTTAATCCTGGTCAGAAAAATAGACTCAGATTATGTTGGTGAATTATGTTAAGCCCTAAATGGCCAGCCAAAGGATTGTTATGTGCTAGACTGAGAATTTCAGAACGAACGTTCTGTGAGATCATAGTTTGAGTGACAACGCTCCAGTCATCCTGTGTGGATGCATATGATGCATATCATGGTGTCCACGAGCGCAAGAGAGGTTAATTTTCTAAAAAATAACCAGAAGCCATTTTTGCAGCTTCATCTGCAAGTACAGCAAAATCAAAAGGGAAGCAGTGGAGGGATCATGACTCTGTTATCAGACGCTCTCCTGACACAGTGCTCATCTCCTACTCATCATTCTCTGTCCTTCAGGCACTTTAACCACAGGTGAAGGATTCAGTGAAAACTCTCTGACTCCTCATTGGTTGAAGAGACCACAGGAGGAAAGAGTGACATTTCCTGAATCACACCTTCCTGAGGATGTTTCCATAATACTATCCACCAAATATGCATCACTTTCAACATGTGACACTTGATTTGATTCCTGGCTATTGTGTAACAGCACACACAGGAAACAGCTGAGGATATTTTCTCAAGATCATCAGGACCTTCAGAAACAAAAGGAACTTCTGTAACCTCGAGGTTTATCAAACATTTTACCCTGGCCAAACCATTTCCTAAAAGGAGATCCAGTATAAACACCTTTAACTGGAAGCACGGGGCAGGCTGCCGCCACATTACCAATGGATTGTAGAAGTTAATGAAATTCAAATCAAACAACTGATCAAAACTCTGTACATCCTGTGCCAAACATCAACGATCTAAAAGGGCCTCTTTCTCATGTCCAAATTTCACGTAACTGTGACCGTCCATTTTCTAATAACAGCTGAATTTTGGATGATATTCCTCATGTACCAACTCGTACCTTACTCATACCACTGCTGTCTGCACCGTCTCATAATTGAGTCTCTGCTTAGGTGAAAGTGTGGCATACGCCTACCAGGCATTGAACACACATAATTTATAGTTTCCAAAGTATAAGCTGTTTCACAAACCCTCGGCTACAGTACTTTTATTTATATGTTGCTGCTGTTCTCCACCATAGCCGTCGCGTCCTCGACCATAATTTGCACAAGTGTGATAAGTTTCTTAAGCCCCTCCCCTTCCCGCTACATAGCAAAGATGGCGAGTGTTTCCACTGCAATGGCACAGTGCATATGAGCAGAGAGTAGCACATATAATGATGTTAACAGACTGACAGGAACAAACCTTGTAAAACGCAAATCGCATTAACAAAAATATTGATATTTTGAAGTATGAAACTATAATTTTGTGATTCTGACCATCTCTAGGTCAGCAGAGAAGGCTGTGCTGGCCTTGAAGGCCACCACTGGAGACAGCATAACCGTAGAACTCAACGTCTAAGTCACAGTAATACAAATGTAACTAGATAGATAATTCTAGTTACATTACATTTTTATTCAAAGTGCTTAAATAAAAATTTAAAAAAAGTCTGGAACTGAATGGTTTTTCTTTTTTGAGCTGTTCCCCCTCAGAGTCAGTCATTTGGATTGAGAAGTTGACTGGTGGAGGCTCTGCAGCCATCTTCACTATCAGAGCCAAGTTCTGCCAATACCAGTAGCTTGTTAAACATCCTGTCAGTGCTTACATGTGGTTAATTAGTCAGCTGGCGATGATGACTTATCTCTAACATAACCAGCTGTGGAGGTTAGGTGTAAAGCACTAGTTACTATTACAACATACAGTAGACTGTACCTAGGTAAGAAGTGAACCAGCGTCTATTAAGAATGCTGAAAACCCAGAGGTTACCACATATTACAGGCCTCTGGACTTATTCTTATTCTTATTTATTTTCTATTGTAATGTTTTAGGTATATTTCACTGACAACAGAGCGTACTTTGACCAAACACTTGCTCCTGCTAGAGTCTGATGTTTAGAATGTGCAGTATGAGTATTTGCAGATGTCAATAGTTGTGTGTCATTCTTCCAGAGTGATGTGTGCTGTTTGTTTTTCAGAAATATGTTGCTGTGGGAGAACTGGGGAAAGCAACCGATACTCTGGACGCCACTGGCACTGTTATTCTGGAGAGAAACTTTGGTAAATATTGAAGGGGAAATGACATCATTCATCCCATCCAGGGTTTCCCCTGCCATAGTACAGGCCTGGCAGGCCACCAGGCCAACGAGACACCCCCCCCCCCGAACAACAACAGGCCAAAGAATATATTTTTATAAGCCACATATTGTCAAATATTCATTCAACAATAATCGTTTGTGTCTGACTGTTTTGCCTCTGTGCCAGCGTTCTGAAAGGCACTGTGTTGGGGTGGGTGGAGTGCATGATCTTGTGCAAGTGACTCTTTGTTCAACACATAACCAAAAATTTTGTGATCGCACATAGTCTCATCAGCACTTGACACCGGGCCTAAAAACATTTCTAGGGGAAACACTGATCAGTGGTATGAGTATTGTGTTCATGTGTCTCTGCAGTGTCTTTGTCTTTGCTGTGCAGGATGTGTTCTTAATGTGTTTGTTGTCCATAGAACACATAACAAGACTGGACGTTGAGGAGAAGTTGAAAGCTTTCACTGGTGACATCATGCAAGTTCCACCACTGTGAGTAAAGCCTCAAATCTGAGAAAATGTTTTCATCACAATAACAATGTGTTGTGAAAGTACACTGTTCAGGGTTTAACATGCAGATTATTTCCAGTCTCCACTCTGACACACACAAAACAAGTGTAAATTAAATGTACTGTGCATATTCATGCTCCTCAGAAACATGTTGGAGTTCACTTTAGCTGTATTGCGAGATCATTTGTTATCAGCCGAACGCCATACTGTTTCAAAATGGACGACCCAAAACTAGCACCGCCCAACCTACAAGTATGTCACCCTCCAACCGAAGCGTTTTTTGGTCTCGTATGATGCAGTACATTCTGGTTGCTGTAGGCTTTCTTTTCCTTTCCTTTTCTATGAAATATTTGTCTCGTTCTACAACATAGATCACCTGGTTTTATGACAAGACCATCTTTCAGACTGTGAACTACTTCTTTAAGACAGTTTCCCAGAGGTGGGGGGGGCGGGTCAGACTCCAGTCGCAAATTTGAGGACTTGAGACTTGCTTGACTAAAGGATTTCAAGTCGACTTCACGCACACACACGTATGGTGGTCTGAGTAAAGGCCTGGCCACTGAAATGCAACACTAAAATAGAAAGAATACTGAGCAACAGTAGAAACGCATATTTTTTTAATGTCATGTCATCCTGTTCATATTAAATATCAAAGGCAAATTACGGTTCACATTTTTATTCACCCTTGCACCCACCCAGACATACAGAAAAATCATTTTTGTACAACTTAGTGCTTTTTGTCTTAGTGTTTACAAGTCAGAAAGTGTGGATGGTGAGACAGAACAACAACAGTCAGTAACACGTGATTGCCTCCAGCATTTATCACAGCGTCACATCTTTACATGGAATGGATAAGATGTTAATCTGGACTTGTAGGATGACGTCATTCTTCCTGCAGAGCTGTGACAAGTTGTTCATGTGTTGCTGGAGCAGGATCTCTCTCTCTCACCCGGTGATCCTGAACATCCCACAGATGCTCTATTGGGTTGAGATCTGGTGAATATGCTGGTCAAGGAAGGACAGCGACATTGTTCTGGTCCAGGTAGGCTCCTCCTGAAGAACATGAGCCACATGTGGTCTGACATTGTCATGCATGAAGGTGATGCCTGATTGCTGTATCCTGGGAATGACATGTGGACCTAGGACCGTATCTCGGTAACGGATAGCTGTCAGTGTACCTTGGATGTGGACAAGGTCTGGCCGTCATCCATTAGCAATGGCTCCCCACATCATGATACCACCACCAAAACGGTCCACTTCCTGGATGTATGCTGCAGGATAGCGTTCCCCACGACGACGATACAAACGCCTATGACCATCAGCTCTGTGCAAGTTAAATCTGGACTTGTCACTAAATGTGATCTGCCTCCACTGTGCAATGAGCCATAACATCTGTAACATCTGTGCTACACGTCTGCAGAGTTCAGACCATCATCAGCATCCCAACTGTCTGGTCATGAAGGTTTAGTGGAAGCCGTGACATCATCAGTTGTTTCAGTAGGACATTAATTAGATCCAGTAAATTATCGCCTTGACCAGGTCTTTTCAATCACGCAGAAAAAAATCCCACCATCATCATGGTTTACTCTGAAATGCACCAATTGCTGTTATTTCTATGTTATGACTAAATGATGGTTATTCATGATTTAACATGTTTTGGTTGTGAGTACTTTAAAAAGTCTGTTCAGTGAATCACATGTTTTTTTCAGTAGATTAGAGCTAGTGAAAGGAAAATATTGGGTTTTTTAAAATGATGCGTTTCTACTGTTGCTCAGTATAATCAAGTAAAATGCTTTGCATTCATAAAATATCAAAAGGCACCTAACCAGTACATTGGAGATGTGTAAATAAAGTTTGGTGAAAAAATATGAAACCAAAAAAAAAACCTCATCTGAGGCGAATTCCACTCACAGAATGAGCTTAAGTTTCCTGTCTTTGCAAAGTACTTTGTAAACATTTGTTCTTAAAGGTGCCATATAAATGAAAGTTATTATTATTATTATCATCATCATTATTAGTTCAACTTGTAACAATGGAAATGAAAAAAACTTAAATATTCTAACTTAGTGACTTCCAAGACTATTACAGTGAAACAACTGAGACGGAACTGAAACCAGTCAACTACTGATGACATCAGATGGTACAGTAGATGCTCTCTTGTTACTCAAATATTTCACTGATTGATTCATGGTTGTATATTATGTTGGCTCACTATGGAGTTGGCTTTTACTTTTTCATGATAAAACTTGACGCTATTTGGGCTATGCAATGTCTATTTGGGATGCTGCATCCCAAATAGACATTGCATAGCCCAAATCAGTATCATTACTAAAGAACAAGAACAAACTCCTATTAGTCACATTTACTCACACGACCAGCAAGCAAGCAAAAATGCTGTAAAATAGAAATAATGCAATCAGGATGCAAAAGGCTTCCTAGGGATGCCTGGAGCAGTGACCATTCATCCACATCATCTCCTCTCCCATCATCCTCAACACCGTCTCCCCCCAGGGATGCGTCCTGAGCCCCCCTGCTGTACACGCTGCTGACCCATGACTGCACAGCCAAGTACCCGAGCAGTCATATTGTCAAGTTTGCAGATGACACAGCGGTGGTGGGACTAATATCCCACAACGATGAGTCGGAGTACATGCTAGAGGTGGAACATCTGGAGGCTTGGTATAGAGCAAACAACCTCTGCATCAACGTGAAGAAAACAAAGGAGATGATTGTGGATTTCAGAAAGGGAGTCCAGGAGACACAATTCAGCCACCTTAACTAAGAAGGCTCATCAACTCCTGTACTTCCTGAGGAGACTGAAGCGGGCCGGCCCGGGCACCCCGGTCCTCACTCCCTTCTACAGGTGTGTGAGGGAGACATCCTGCATCACGGTGTGGTATGGCAGCTGCTCTGCTGCAGACAGGAAGGCACTGCAGCGGGTGGCAAAGTCCGCACAGAAGAGCACTGCTGACAGCCTACCCACCATCAGTGACATTTACATAAGTAGGCGCAGGAAAAAGGCTACTAGCATCATCAGGGACCCCACCCACCCTGCTCATGGACTGTTTGCCCCCCTCCCTTCTGGCAGGAGGCTGCGTAGCATCAGGGCCAGAACCACCAGGCTTAAAGAACAGCTTCTTTCCTGAAGCCGTGAGACTTAACTCTATGTAATGCTGCTACACAGTCTGATATGCCACATGTTTGTAATGCTGCTGTCTGGTTTTGTTTTGTTTTGTCATCTGTTGTATCTGTCTCTATGCTATTAGTGGGTGTGTTTTATAATTACTTCACATTTGCACTACAGAGTTATTTATTTAGTTTTATAGTATGTTGTATTTTTATTATTGCCTTCTTAATTGGGACCTGAGTAACAGGAGTTATGGAATGACAATAAAAACTCCTTGAACCTTGATGATGACCCTGATGAAGGCCACAAGCCAAAACACATTGGTCTAATAATAAACTTGTTCCCAATACTGCAAGTGTTGCTGGAGTTTTTGCCTTTTTGGACCTTTTCCCCCCCTCCATGCACCTTAAAGTAGGTGAAGTTGTTCCAGAAACCCTCTCTGGATAGTAGAGAGTCATAAAAATCCATCCAACTTTCCAAAGCTGCTCATCATCTGAAGACAGTCCATCCTCCTTTTTTTCTTTATAAAGACGTCAGTGACATGTTTGCACAGGACATAGGTGTGTTTCCGTTCCAAGAAAAGGTCCTCAATTGCCATGGAGGCCAGGCCACTGTGACTTATATGAGCAGCATTGGAGGCAGCACAGCTGAGGAGAGAGCAGCAATATAATGATGTTAATAGACTAATGGGAATGACTTTTGTAGAATGCATATCGCATTAATGCAAATGTATATTAATTTATCTGTAGGGCAGCAGATAGAGGTTTGCTGGCCCTGACAGCCTACCACGTCTAGCAGGGCTTTAGACTTCACATCTGTCACTTCCTCTCTGAAGAAGCTCTCCTGCCAGTGGCCATGACACTTCAAGTTGTTGTTACAACAACCTGAAGTTGTAACATCAGTGTCAGCCCGGAACAGTACGATGGATGTGTGTACATATTTGCATCTTAGTTTTGTAATTTAAAAAGTCGGGCATCTTCAGTATGGTGCGATTTATTGACTTTCTGTCATTTCAGATATTCTGCTCTGAAAAAAGATGGCCAGCGTCTGTCAGTCCTACTAAAGAAGGGTCACAATGTCGAGGCTAAACCAGCCAGACCCGTCACTGTGTACAACCTGAGCCTGCAGGAGTTCAAGCCTCCTCTCTTCACGCTGGGTTAGCACACTTAGCTATAGGACTCTTTGCTATGTTCTGCTGACATCTGGTATTTTAAAAAAACATTTTCATTATTATTTCATTCATGCTGTTTTCCTTTTTATTTTGAATGCATGCTCCAACAGTTACAGTCGTTTTATTTGTGTTACAGACATTGAGTGTGGTGGAGGATTTTATGTCAGAAGTTTGGTGGATGATCTGGGAAAAGGTGAGATGAATTTCACATTTTCCTCCTCAGGATGTTTATGAAAAATAAAAAAAATAAACTGAACTTATCAGAAATCAACTCTGCTAATACTCAACCATGAGAATAATCCCTGTCTGTGTCCTGCAGGTCTGTCATCTTGTGCTCATGTGAAGGAGCTGATCCGAACCAAGCAGGGTCAGTTCACCCTGGAGGAGCACGCCTTACATGAGGAGCAGTGGACACTAGAGCATGTCCTGCGCTCCCTGCAGCCCTGCTTGGAGTCAAAACTACCAGAGGCTTACACCAGAGGAGCAAACTCTGAACAGGACCCAGTGTGAAAGTTACAGCCTGGGGCTGCTGTCTGTTTGTGATTGGTCATGATTCACCTTTTTGGATCGTCCATTAACATCCTTTCACAATCCCTCATGTAAATATATGTGCTTTATATATATATATATATATATATATATATATATAATCATTAAAATGTGTGAGAGTATGTATCCAATCTCCAGAGATGAAGAGACTTCAAAGGTTTGTGCTTGTTTGTTGATCAAATGGCTCTAAAATTCTGATCATTCTAGTTTTAAGTGTTAAATTACTCAGATCCATGCAGACAAAAAGCCTATAAAGATTAAGGACAAAATGGTGTAGCCTGATGCAAGTGAAATGCTCTTCCATCATCACATAAGAAATATCTTAGACAAAAAACTAACTGTTACCTTGATTTGAGGTACTTCATGATCTCAGGTTTGTTGTTTAAAACTGCACAGAAATGGATGTTTAAAGATTCAACAATCTCTTTAATAGGCTTCATTGTACCAGAGGCAATATGAGGCAGCAGACCAACCTGGTAGATGTTCTGACATTGCACAATAAAGCATGGCTCTCACACAACAAAGGGGCTCCGTGTCTTACATTAGGTCTGGTGGTAAATCCTGGAGCCGCCCCTGGATCGGTGAAAGGCGCCAGCTGCCAAGGAGCAGAAGCGCCTCTGCTGAGAAGTTATCAATCGTTCCTGGACAGGAGTCTAGCGTCGCCTTAAGCAAAGCCAGATCAATGAAGTGCAATCATTGTCACAGTCCAAATATTAGCCGTTTGGTGATTTCTTTCATGTCTTCAAGGCTGCTTATATCCCTGTTTGCTCTCTGAATCCACTTTATCTAAATTACAAGCGTTAGAAAGTTGGCAGTTTGCGTCGCGTGCTTTAAAGTCGCATCGGAAAATCGAACCAATTTGCATTCTTTGTGGCACAGTTATCAGTGAGATGCGACAGGCTTCCTCTCCACGCTGAGGCGTGACTTGTGACCATATCATTACTGAAGTCACCTGGTAATAAAACTAATAGTGGCCATAACGTGCAGCTGTAGCCCAGGACCGACCTGTAGGACAGCGCTGTGTTCGTGGTGTCTCTCTGAAACAGAGAAGTCATCGGTTATTGTTTAACACTTTGCGGAAACGTGTGAGCGGATAAGCACTGACTGAGTGAGCCATTAAATCGATTTGCATTTCCAGTCATCAGTATCACATCGAGCACAATGATACGTATATTTCACAGGAAAGCTCCCAACATTTTGATTGTGAGTGAATCACTCGCCGTGAAGGGTGTGGATTGCTGTTGACTTGCATTACATGGCTGAAGATAACACAACTCTCCTTAGACTCACGCATGGGCCGCGCGTAAAACCAGAGGCAGCACCATGGAGCCATCATCTGAGTTTCTTTGGTGGAGTTTAGGATCCTGTTGGAACTACGAGGCAACATGTTGGGTATTTTACTGCTCCGTTATTTTTCATTACGCGCAGACCAACAAAAATGAACCTCTGTGCGGTGTTCAGGTCTGTGAGACCCGTTTTCAATGAAAAAAAACAATCTAATGACTAATTTCTTACCTGCACTAACTGGCCGTTGTCCTGTTGGTTTGAGGATCGTGTAAATGAAAACGTATTGATTGAGTTCACGCTGTATCGTCTCCCCCTGGCGTCTTCTCTGCAGGACTCTGTCTCAGAAGTTTCAACAGCACCAAGAAGCTGGGATGATGAAAACATTCGTTTCATTTAGATTTGTTCAAGATAAAAAACCTCTTCTTGATTGGAATTTTTAATTTTTTTTTACAGAAATCATATTTAATCACAAAAAAGTAATAGTGCTTTTATTGGTAAATGTGATCTCTGTATGTTGTTGGTATCATTTCACACAAACTCCGCTGAAACACTTTGTAAACAGGTAGTAAAATCTACTTTCATTAGCAAAGAAAGATCAGAACGTTCCACAGATATTTGAAGGAAAACTCTGTTTAAGACTGTCATATAATGGACAGTAAAACATTTCATTTTTGACATCTCCCAGCTCACACAGGTGACATGAACGCACCAGTTTCCACCTCCAGAGATGAGATTGCTGCATCTCAACTTGGCACAAACTCTGTTAAGGATGACGAAGTGCTCTGGATAGTAAAACATTTAAATAAACTGTACATCCTCAATTTGGCAATGCACAAAACTTCTGATCGTTTCTGTTGGTACATTTTATATGAAGTGAATAAAGCCATTTTAATTAAAAGTTTAAATAGCTAAATCAAACGTGCAGATGTTCTCATTGTGTTGTTTTTATTATAAGCCTTTAATATTGACTTTCTGCTGATACAGAAATATAACTATTTTTTCCATTATGTCCTAATACACCTGCAGTGTGTCTATTCCATGTTATTAAACTTAGTAATACAACAGCAGGAAAGACCTAATTTAAGGAAACAGAATTAGTCTTCCTTACTTTATTATATTATTATAATTATTATTATTATTATAACTATTATTATAACTCTTTGAAAATAGCCATGCTTCATACATACTGTATAACTTTAGACCTTATGTATTTTGCTGCTTATACACCTTTACTCGTGTACAATTGTAAACGTTGTTTCAGTTACAACAAGCCTTGTTGTGAAACAGGCTCACAATATATAGAGAATGCTTCACATAAAATGTAGCCAGCTATCAAATCAGTCAAAAACATTGAAACCAAACCTTAAAGAAGACCCTTCCTATGTGTCATTTTATTCTCATTTTTTACTTCTCTTTAAATGTCCGTCTCAAAGTTGGGAGATTAAATGTTATATTTGTCTTTGATACATTACTTATTCCTCATTATTGCTTAACTTTGCTCAACAGTTTGATACCTTGGTGTTTATTTTCCACAGAGGATATGTGCTGACACAATTCCTGCTTTCCAAAGATTAACTCCAATAAATAATAAATAAACCAAACTTCACAGGTTTTTTCTGCCTACAGCCATATAATAAACGATGGGGTCATATTATTCTTATTATCACTGAACCATAGATTCTTCTGTTTGTTATCGTTACCACATTATTGGTTGTAGTGAGCGGATTGTCTGGAGACACAATCTTTTTCCCTTCTGTCATCTGATCACTGTGTTGCTCGATTGGAGCTGAGAGTCCGCCTATCAGAAACGGCCGCGGGCCACCTGCAGGAAGTTGACCGTCCACTTATCTCCTCCCTCCGCTTGCTGCGGCTAGATAACAGCCCCAACAGTTGGAACAAGAATCAGCCAGTCCATCACCGCAAACTGATGGACACCCAAACACTAACGGTCTCCTCCAGCCCTGCAGGTCTCCTGAGTGTGTCGTCAGACGTCCGGGAGTCACGTTAGCGCTGAGGTTACAGCAGCATGTAAAGAGGTTCTTCTGAGAGAGTTCGATAAAGAGGAAGGCTTTAGAGAGAGAGGGAGAGAGAGTGAGAGAGAGAGAGAGAGAGGGGAGGGGGTGCAGCCTTCCGTTAACTTTAGTTCCAGCGCGCAGCGACGGCAAAAACCCCACCATGAGCATCCCGCTTTACGCACCGACTCCCATCCAGTCGTCTCACCCGACACCCTTTTACATTGAGGACATTCTGGGGATGACTGCCAATAGCAGCACCACCTCTCCCTCCTCCTCCTCCTCCTGCTCCACTCCGATCGTACCCACACCGACTCTTCCGTCTCCCAACTCATCCTTCACGAGTCTCATCTCGCCATACCGGACACCGATTTACGAGCCCACACCGCTCCACCCGACGCTGACTCACCACGCCGCTGCGGCGTTGACGGCAACGACGTACGCCCCCGCCGGAGCATTCACCGGCTCCATCTACCCGTTCCACCACCAGCACCACCGCTCTATGGGGGAGTACGCACAAGCGCTGCTGAGGCACGACTGTCTGGGTGAGTTTGACGCGTGCGCGTGTAGGCCTACACACGACGAACCTTTTTATTCATCCATAGTTTGCATCTTGCATTTTTTTCATGGCTTCTTGTACAGATGATTTCTGAGGTTTTAAATTGTCATTTTCAGCACAACACAAATCACTGGCTTGGTTGTTGTGGCACATTTTACCCTTTGCTTGAAAACTTTTTGCCCTCACATGATCCAGCAGCGACTAACCTACTTTGCATGAATATCACGCTTGGTCGTGCATGCATATATACTATAAACTCTAAACAGACTGCAGTTACATGTCACATAAACAGACTGTGGGCTAAATCACAGTCTTTGGACCGTCAGTCCCAATTTGAACTTTCCTGCGTGAAGCCTGGCCACGCAAATATGAGTCACAACGTGAGTGACTGACATCTCTGGGGCCACAATAACAGCAGGCTTATCCATTTGGTCTGCTAATGGTGGTGGTGGTGTGTGTTTGTGTGTCTGTGTGTGGTGGGGGGCGGGGGTTACATGGTAACCTTGACTCTTTTTCCTGACTCCTATTGTTCTGGAACATCAGAGCAGAAAGTCATGATGACTAAAACATTGTGCGCTCTACAATCACTTGTTATTTCACTGTGCGTGCGCGCGCGCGCGTGCGTGCGTGCGTGCGTGCGTGCGTGTGTGTGTGTGTGTGTGTGTGTTATGGTTATCATTGTAGGTATTTCATGATCCCATCTCAGGTTGAATTATAAGGAAATATAGATTATAAGGAAATACAGCAGTGTTGCTCCATAATCTGCAGTCAGGGTCTGATTTACAACAACGTGTTTGAGGGTATTGGGTCTGATCCTATAGGCTGTGGTTGTGGTAGAAGTTGTGCGTGATGGTCCTGCATGTACTACATTGTGACAAGCGGACCGTCTGACTTTGTCTGACACACCAGGTCTTTTTCCGTTCATAACGGAAGCCGTGGGCCTGCCGATAGGAGTAAATCTGGTTTCAGAAGCTGTTAAATGTTTTCCTGGCTCACCCCGGCCAGCCGCTTCCTCGGGAGCTCGCTGCACACTGCTGATTATTTTATCGACATCCTCAATACAGACATATTCAGGAAACACTCGGCCTCTGATAGCCCGGGATCCGTTTTTCACATATTGTTGCACTTCCTCTGCCTGGCCAGCGAGGATGTGGCTGACTTTCTTTATGGCTGGCGGAGTGAAGAAAATAAAACAAACAGGGCAGCACACCAAGCCTAATGGGATCTTAGCTGAAAAGATAAAAAGACTCATTTAGAAAAGCTTACAAAAGGACCAAAAAAAGGAGCGTCCGAGGGACTAATTATAGGACTTGTTAAAAACAAACTAAAACGTCTAATTAACCTATTAAACATCACACAAATAAAGAAAACATGTTAACAGATGTTAATCAAATATACTTAAATGAATTATTTATTTCGGTCTTACCACAGAAAATACAACGTTGTTCCTCATAGACCAGCATTAATGCGTGCTTGATAAAATATAGTTAAATACTGCAAAGGCCTTTGTGTTAATATTTTTTAAGTATCCTAAAATATACGTGCATTTATTTGTCTTTGTAAGACGTGTGTTTGTACCTTTTCTCACCCTTTTTATTCTATTTAAGGCATATATTTGGAATTTATAATTCCATTAAAGCTTGTAAATAATAAAAACAAAAATAAATCAAATATATCATAAAAATATAAAATAAAACTCTTCTGTGGCTGAAAAACACATCTGTCAACCTACAGTTTAGGATAATGCGTTTATTGTGACACAATCCATGTACTTTAGCTTTTCTTTCGACTATATTTTATACTAACCTGCCACGAAAAATCTGTTCGGAAATCTCAGCATAATTAGGCGAATTAAGAAGCAGAACGAAGTGTAATAAAAATGTAAAGTTACTGCAGCTGTGAAGACAATTAGACTTAAGTCACTAGTAGCCTTGATATTCCATTCAAATCCACTGATGGTTTAACTCATTAATTCTATTTACCAGCTCTAGGGCCTAGATGTTCAAATCTTCTTTTCATGATACTTTTTGTTTTTTTGCTACAATATAGCTAATCCGTGTATTTCATAGCTTTTCTTATTTTCCTGTTTTTGTAGTAACCATCAGGAAATCTAGGCTTAATAGAAGGTTCGAGAAAGACGAATGTAAAAACAAATAAACAAAAAACAAATCTGGACTTTCTTTCCGTCCAGGACATCGCCAGTAATAACCTAGATCCTTATTATGTTTTAGCTCATTGATTCATTGTAGCCACTATTAGACTTTCATACCAAAACTCTTCTTTTCTGATTCTTTTTGTTTGGAGAACAAACTATTCACAATCCGTGTATTTTATAGCTTTTACCTATATTTTTAATATATATAATAATAATAGAGTAATCTGCATTGCATAATTAAGCTTATTATAATGCAGGCTACTCAAAGGTTTTAGAAAGACAAATGTAAAATGTGTCGAACGAGGACAACTTTGGACCTTTTAAGGAACATTATATATATATTGGTTCTATTTCAGCTCATTAATTACTGGTATTAATCTAAGCTACCAGCCCTTTCTTTTTAGTTTTGTTTCAAGAAAATACCTCATGGAACTGGGTCAGTTAACGTCTTTTGGAAAAGAGAAGCAATAAGAAGATCTCTGACCACAGAGAAACGCGTATAAGCTATTGTGTAAGTGAGAGCAGAGGACATGAGTGTTTGTTGGTGGATGTCATCGCCTATAATCACACCACAAAGCAGGAAGCACATGAAGCGGATATTTGGCCATAGTTTTCTCTGTCACGACCTTCCTTAAAAGACAGCCTGCAGCAGGCCAGTGCGGCGGCCGCAGCCTCTGCCATTGTTTGCTCCAGGCCATTAACAGCAGAGGAAACCAGACAAGACAAAAACAGCCCTGATTACATCCTCTGACGTTTCTTTCAAATAAATCTCTTCAATAGTGTTTTGAACGACGCATAGAACAATGAACTATTAATTGTATCATGTTTATTAAAAGCACCGCGCCATTCATTAATATTGTCATCATATTAACAGGATATATTATTATTTGCTGCCCTTTCTTCTCTCTTTGGACATGACTACTGTCATCTTTTTCTTTTTAGTCGTACGTCAGTCTAACATATAATCTTTGACTCATTCTATGTAAATGGTGTGGGGAAAAAATCATACTTGTCATACTTTCCCCACTGTGGGACTAATAAAGGAATATCTTATCTTATCTTATATCCTATCCCATATTATAAGACCCGACATGAACTTTAATTCTCGGCCCTGTTTCTTCCCTTTCTACAGGGAAACCTCTGCTGTGGACCCCTTTTATCCAGCGGCCCCTACATAAAAGGAAGGGCGGTCAGGTTCGGTTCTCTAACGACCAGACGATTGAGCTGGAGAAGAAATTTGAGACGCAGAAGTACCTTTCACCTCCGGAGAGGAAACGACTGGCCAAGATGCTGCAGCTCAGCGAGAGACAGGTGAGCTTATAGTTTGCTTTTTACAAATTCAGGATATTTCAAAGTTATGTCCGACGCAGCGTCCATTCAGAGACATGTGGAATATCTTATCCCAAATGTACATGCGTTCTCCTGCAGTCTGTGTGTGTGCGGACAGTGCGCACATGCAGAGGCGCTGCTGCTGACTGATGCTCGCACCTGGCGCATGAACCAATATCACCTTTCAAATAGACCTGTCAAATGTACTCACACGTTTATGCAGCTGATTTTGACCGATGGACGTAATGCACGTTTTCTACCTTCTTTCTGCATTTCTGGGGCGGGTTGGGGGGTGGGGGGGGTGGGGGGGGGGGGTGTATGTTTGTGTGTGTATATCTGTGTTTTTGTCCATGTGTCTATAGACAAATAATAATTAATTAAGTGGAGATGGATGATTTCAGTCTATCTCCGTACAACTCCGTACATAAGCCTTTACAACTATATATACAGGTAATGTCACAGGTAATCTGTCACTCTTTAGATATTCTGTTTCCCTCATCTGTCCAATAAGACGTTACTGCAAATTAATTACAAAACAGTGGCAAAGAGGAAGCGCTGTCTATTTTATTCCGTTTATAGGCTACTTATTAAAGCTGGGACAAGAGAAACAAGGCTGGCATAATTATTCAGTTTACAGTGTTTAATGTAGGAGTGTCGGCTCAACTCATGTGAGGTACAGGAGCAAAAGGCGGCGCTAGTCTTTTATTTTTTAATTTCAGTTTGACACTGTCGTGGTCTTCTCTCATCCACACAGGGACGTGTTTGTGTCTCCTGCTCTGCAGCGGTTCGGACCACAGAGCAGGATGCAGAGGGGGACATGAACCCCCTTCAGAATGTGTTGTGCTTTATTTCAAAGGGAGTCGCCTTATGTTAAATACACATTTTTAGAAGTACATTATTTATTTTGAAATAATTTATTGTGGGGACAACTTTATGTTTTCATAAGTTGTGGGGACAAGTCCCTGGTACCCACAATATTAGGCCTGTATATATGTGTATATGTACACACACACACACACACACACACACACACCATATATGTGAATATATATATATATATATATATATATATATATATATATATATATATATATAATATGATTATATTATATATTATATTAATTCTATTATTATAAAAATTATTATCAATTATCTATTATAATTATTATTGACATAATAATAATTATAATAATAATCCCAATTTTACAATTTTCCAACTTTTCAATTAGTTTTTGTCATTACAACAAACCTTATATCAATGTGTATATCAGTGTAATAATCACCACCAAAGTAAAATATACCTTTTGATGTTTTATATTAATAATAAAACAGTGGAGGTTTTAGGTAACAGTCTATCGACTCTCAGCTGGAGTTAATATTTATAATTTAATAATATAAATAATAATATAAATAATTATTATTATTTAAATTTATAAAATGCCCCATATATTTGAACATATATGTAACATGTATATAATATTTTGAGCTGTTCGCTTCCTTTATCTGTATTTCCTGCTGTGGTTTGTTCAGCTAGGCTACAGTCTAATAAAACTCACAGACTGATTACAATTAGTTTCATTTTTTAATTTGTCTTTTAGGTTAAAACCTGGTTCCAAAATCGACGAGCAAAGTGGCGAAGACTAAAACAGGTGAGAGGTTTTAGAAATGGTTCCTCTTCCTTTTCAAATAAATAGCGATACAGGCCCAACCGTACAGGCCTCTTAATTCATAAAACTATTTTCATTAACATCAGGAAAATCCTCAGGGAGGTAAAATGGAGATGGAGGATGACAGTTCTGCTGGGAGGAGTAATAAAGGAGACACGACTGAGCCCTCCGGCATCCAGAGTCCGGAGCACAGACACACAGTCCCGGCCAGTGAGCTCGTGCCGACGGGCCCCTGTGTGCGCTCTGTGTCCACACAGGGGCCCCTCACAGAACTGGACTCTGACATGTCAGACGATTCAGACCAGGACCTGGACATAGAGCACGACGCATAGTTCACACTGAACCCTTAGCTCTGAGACACAGGCTCACACTCTGAAATAGGATGATGAAGATCACAGGACTCTTTGACCATTTAGCTGGTTCATTTACCATCATGGGGGTTGATTAACTGCAGAATGACAGACAGGATAACAGACTAGTTCCTGCTGTAATGTCTGTGATACAGTTTTCACCATTCCTGTGCCTTTCAGACAGGACTGCCATTTCTGTCTTTTTGTACATATTCTGCTATGTTGATTGTTACTGTTATGTCAATCACTGTTAATAAACAGCAGGTCTATAGATTAGTGTATCCTTTAGGACAATATGTTGTTTGGCCTGATAAACATCGGTTTCCATAGGTCATTGCCTTAAAATGTGATATTCATCAGATAATCAATGCAGCACAAATTCTGTCTTGCTTGGTGATATCTAATAAACTATTTTTGTGGTATTTTTGTGATAAGAATACATTTTTCACTTATGAGTACAGCTAAGCTGCAAATTGACTGATTTATTATTTTATATTTCTTAAGATCACACAGAAAAATAGGAAATCAATAAAGTGAGTATTTTTTCACCATCGATCTCTCTGAAAAGAACTAAAACAACAAATCAGTAGCTTATAGTAATTTAAAATACTGTAACAGGAACAGATGGGGCTTCAGCCAAATAGTAATATGAGACACCGTTGATAAAATAATAAAGTTAGTCGTCTTAAAAAGTGAAATTGTAATAAATAACAAAAGAATTGAGTTTACAAGGAAAACTATGGCATTTGGCAAGTTGTAAAAAAAACAACCCAGTGAATTAAAGGAAGCTCCTTTTGTACATTGTGTGACGGCTGATGAAGCTACAAAACATACATCCCAAAGCATCCAGACATATTTTATGGCAGCACACATGAGCACAGGAAAGGCAATTTAAGTATGAAAAACACAGTAATTTTTTAAGACAAACATGGTTTTCCAGTCCTGATATGACTGCCTGCCTTCACCTCAGTAAGTTTATATAGGACCTGCTGAACATAGGGAGAATCTGTGACACAGAAAATTGCCTAACATAAGATAGCCTGCTATCTTTGTTCACTTTGAATAGTACAAAACCAAATAAAATGGGCTTTATATGGAAAAAGGAACACACCTTCCAGTCTGTGCATCTGACGCTGTGCGTTATGTAGATATTACACCAGTTTGTTTTGCTGCCTGGATCTTTGTGTGAAACTGAAATGTGTTTTGTGTAGAGTTGAAAACTGAGATTTTTGTTCAGGTAAAAACTGCCGTTTGTAACTAAATTATATTTAATCTCACCCTGTTGGCAGGTTTCAATCCCAGGATTTTTTTTAAAGTGTTCACCACCATTAATACAATGACAGAGTAAATGTCTTGGATTTTATAAATTGTCTGTCATAAAACATCTAAAAGCAAAATTCTTAGGGGACCCTGGGACAATGGGGGCCATTACTCTAATCTATTTCAGTTTAGGGGTCCTTGATGTGAAGACACTTGGAAACCACTGTTTTTTTCCTTTGTGATATAATTATTACTACACAGCATATTACAAAGCATGCCGTGTTTAAGATTTGTCAATAGTTTAGTTCTTCCTAGGCAGCCACCTATAAATAAATGTACTTTAGTTTGGTAATCAACATAAAAAGCTTTGTTGGAGAGGAGGCAACTGGATCATTTGCTGAAAAAAATAAACACAACATCATAATAATATTCCTTACAAGTAAAAACAGCTTTATGAATTTTACTTCGCCCAAATAAAACAGTTTGTCTTGTGAGAAGATTATACTTATCCGAAGCACAAGAGCTTACAATGCAAATGGCCCCTTTCATAGTATTATATTATACACAGTTGTTTATGAGTGATTTATATAATTCACTTATTAATGTGTAATTAGCATTTGAATGTCTAGCTGCCAAAGCTGTGGCTAACTATTAAGTACATGCTACTTGGATGAATGAAATTTTGAAACTGAAAATTGCCTTCATAAGATAATCCAGACCAACGTACTTGAATTTATTTCAAGTTGATCTGTTCACATCATTCAGTAGAACTTTTCCTAGAAAGTTCCAGTAGAAAATTCCTTCCATACAATCTAGTAGCATTTGGTTGGTGGAGTTTGGACAGGAAGCTCACGCTCGGTTTCTATTCATTATCTTAAAAATGATTACATTTATGTATTTGTGTCCTAAATAAATGTTTAAAATGAAACATTTTGCTTTGTTGTATTCATTTTTTTATATTTTGGTGTACTTTTAATTCCATTGCCACTTCCCACTTCACCTCATAGATAAGAAGAACCACTCAATATACTTTATAGGGAGATCCTAAGCTCCAAACTGTTTTGAAAAACTGCAGAGCAACTCTCATTTTGTAAACATCTGTAAATAAAAACACATTTGTTGTTATCTGGAGGATAAATGGTGGATAAATAAAAGTCCAATTCCAAGATGCAAACCAAACCATTGCTCTTCATTCTACTGTTTGACTGCCTCCTGATTTTCTGAGAAATCAAAGGCAGCCACAGATCAGCAAACAGTTTAGTCCATGTTAATGGTTGTCCCATCACCACATTCAACTTCAAATAGCTTCTCATTGAGCTCTCGTGTAAACACTGTGAGTAGGAGTTTTTCAGTAAATAGATTAGGTTAATGATTGAGTGAACCCTCAGGATGGCAGGGACAGCATAAAGGTAGCAATCGTATAGCCGCACAATATTTTCACAGCACTTTTTAATTTAAGAGATGAGTACAGTTGTTGAGAGTTGTTGAATATGCTGAGAGAGTAAGAGGCTGATTTAGAGATTTTAAAGCTAATTGCTCTCATAACCTATGAGTTTGTTTGAGTTACATTACAAAGGTTCAATGGCATCACACATACAAGGCTATTCCAAAACCAACAGTATGCACATTGATCTCAGCCTCCGTATTGTGTAATGGTTCACAAATTGTACAGAGTAAAGTCAACATTTCAAAGCATTGCACACACAGATGGTGGGTGAAATATTCAGCACATAACTGCTGTAGTTGATTCCAAAGTGCCCATCTGATCTAGTCAGTTTACACACACACACACACACGAGAGGAAATCAAGTTCCTCTATTCAACATGTTTACATGGTTTCATCACATATTGAACAGCTCCTTCAAGTTGTTGGAGGGAACAACATTTCTGACAAATGGCATCCTTGTGCTGACTAATAAGGGGAAACACCTCCATCTTGTTGTTTCTTGATGTAAGCACTGTGATTCCATCCTTATAAATAGATTCAATAGATGTGCTGACATCTTTATAAATGGATTAAAAAGTTGAGCTGGTGTCTCAGGAAAAGCCCTCGAGTGGTTTGTGCCATATTTGTCAGACAGACATCAGATTATAATCATGTAATTTTCTCCCAGCGCAGTAAGATAATTGCAAGATTTCTTGAAATAAAAAAATTATGTAGGCTTTACAGAAGCAGTAGTAGATGTTTTCCAAACAAGCAGGTCTAAACTGTACTCTTTATTCTAAATCGTCCCTCATTGATGACGTTGCTCTGTTCTTTTAACGGGACAGATGAGTCCTGCACACACAACTCAATGTTCTGTTTTTATTACTATACTTAATGCAACCATGATAAAAGGTTTGCTTTATTTCATTGAATAAAGACAGAGTATGTGTATTATTTGGTTTGGTAACAACTCTTCAAGTGATACAAGTGTTAATTACGTGTTGTAGCATTACAGTTCATTTATGTGAGAGGACAATATGAACAACTAACAGCCACAATACATAAAGATTTTAGTAAATTGCAAAGATTTTGTTTTCATTTTCCCTGTCAAACTTTATAATGACTTCATTCAGAGGGTTAAATCATGGGACAATGTTGTCGTTGCTGTTACTCAAATGGAAATTTGTCGTAGTTATTGTTCAAATGGGAATGTTGTCGTCATTGCTATTGTTCAAATGGGAATGTTGTCATCGTTGCTATTGTTCAAATGGGAATGTTGTCATCGTTGTTCTTACCTCCGCCATGGAGTTTATGGTTTTGCCGATGTAGATTACTTGGTTGGTTGGTTTGTTAGTTTGTTAACAAGATAACACAAAAATTTATTGACGGATTGTGATGAAATTTTCATGAGAGTTCGGAAGTGGCCAACGGAACAATTGATTAGATTTTGGTGGTGAACCGGATCACCGTCTGGATCCAGGAATTTTTTATATTTTATTAGTTGTCACATGTACCGTTGTAATGATTACAAGACTGCACAAGATGGGGCTGTCTGCAACAAAATGACCGTAGTTTTGCTTTGGAGTGAAATAGCAACTTGGGGAAACTGAGCTGCCTGGTTATAAATACGACAAACTGTAATCTCTCTATTATAATAGCTGTTATTGTTATTGTGGTTGACCATGTCTGTGTCCCTGTCCCTCACTCCCTCTCTCTCTTCACCTATCCTCCTTATCTCTCTCTCCCCATCTATCTCCCAATCTCTCTCTCTCTCTCTCTCTCTCTCTCTCTCCCCCAACCTTTCTCTCTCTCTCTCTCTCTCTCACCCCAACCTGTAAAAGCAGAGGCTCCGGCCACCTTGAGTCTTGGATCTGCTCCAGGTTTCTTCCTGTTAAAGTCAGTTTTTTCTCTCCACTGTCTCCATGTTCTTTTCATGGAGGATTGTTGGGTCTCTGTAGAATAAAGAGTCGGTCTAGACCTGCTCTTTTTGGAAAGTGCCTTGATATAACTTTTGTTGTGATTTGGCGCTATAGAAAAATATATTGATTTGAATATCAACAATGAACATTAACATAAGAATTACAAACCAATAAGTCTCTATCCCATAAAAATGTAGCACACTGAGAAGCTTTACCAAGAAGACCAACAAAAAAAGCTATGCGAGACTTAGGTGAGGAGTATGAAGTAGACCAGAGGTCTTCAATTAAAATTACATGAGGTCCAGTAAGTCAGCCCTCCTCTCCTGCTGAGGTCTGAATCAGTTTAGTTCATATTCTTCTTGAACAAAGTATAAAATGTTGACAGTTTTCTACAGTTAACGTGTTTTGGCATAATTAATCTTTAACTAAATGTATCTGTGTTTGAAGATGTTTTCTGTCTTCTGGGCTGCATCGGTAAAGATACAACATCATTAATAAAGACGAACAGGCAGAACACAGAGTCTATACAGGACAAATATGAGATACAAAGTGGAATAAACTCTTCATCTCTAAAGTTGCATCGTGAAAAGAATTCCTGTCGGTCCATAAAAACATATTGTAAATAAGTTATTTTCAGTCCATAAAAACATAACATCCTCTAAAGAGAACTTAATAAAGTGTTCTTTTTGGATGAACTGAGCTAAGGAGCATAAAAAAAGAGATCAGAAATCACATACATATGTCCATTCACATGCATTGCCTCTCCTTCCAAAATGCAGAACGAAAAATCCACACTTTCCATCTGTAGAGATCCAGTATCTGCCCATTTGTGGATCTGTGTAGCCTCCTGTAAAAATGTGGTGAGATTTCTGACCAGAAGGGGATCCTGAATGAAAAGGAGCTG
>CM075203.1:21730896-21915896 GCA_037577475.1 Chaunax sp. Z400 | reverse complement strand
CATCCATAGTAAAATGACTCAGTATGTCATTAGTTTATCTTTAATAATTCATTCTTTCATCTGTCTTATATCGTCTGTGTCACATTTTATTTTTATATTATTATGTCTCTTGATTTACAGTAAAACTGTCTTGTGTGACAAATTTTGTTTGTTTTACTATATACTTTTCATGGTCATCACAGGATATAGTCAAAGAGAAGGTAGATAGCTGCTCTCTACCACCACATAGTGGAAAAAGAAGCTAAATCACAATCCTTCCCTCAGTGTCTGCAAGACATGCAAATACAGAATCGTCTTTGCCTCCAGGAGAAGAGTAGTGAGGCCAGCGGTGCCCCTGGTCCTGATGGGTGCACGTCCCGATGAGTGCATGTCCCGATGAGTGCACGTCCCGATGAGTGCACGTCCCGATGGGTGCATACCCTGATGAGTACACGTCCCGATGGGTGCACGTCCCGATGGGTGCATACCCTGATGAGTGCACGTCCCGATGGGTGCATACCCTGATGAGTACACGTCCCGATGGGTGCACGTTCCGATGGGTGCATACCCTGATGAGTGCACGTCCCGATGGGTGCATACCCCGATGAGTGCACGTCCCGATGGGTGCACGTCCCAATGAGTGCACGTCCCGATGAGTGCACGTCCCGATGAGTGCACGTCCCGATGGGTGCATACCCTGATGAGTACACGTCCCGATGGGTGCATACCCTGATGAGTGCACGTCCCGATGGGTGCATACCCTGATGAGTGCACGTCCCGATGGGTGCATACCCTGATGAGTACACGTCCCGATGGGTGCATACCCTGATGAGTACACGTCCTGATGGGTGCACGTTTCGATGGGTGCATACCCTGATGTACACATCCCACACGCTCATCAGCGCCTGAGTGCGAGGCCCCGTTCAACGCTGCTTGCAGCTTTAATTTTTAGATGAGACTTTATATGATTAAATATTTATCTTCTTATGTTAATATTCTATATTTTTCTATATTCAAAAAAGTAATGCAGTAAAATAAAAGTCAAATATAAAAAGTCATAAGTAGAGTCTGCTGGTGTCCATCATCCTGGATGTTTGTTTATTTTACTTTGTCCCATCACTGTCATTTCTTTTTGTTGTTGTTGTTGTTTCTTCTTTTTTCCTTATTATGTATCTCATGATTTTTGTCATGTTGAAATTACATATATACACATGTGCTTATGAAATCAACTTTGTTTGATTATTAAATGATACAGTAATACTGTTTTAAGGATGGGGAAATGTGTCTGTGTGTGTGTGTGTGTGGGGGGGGGGGGGGGGGGGACCTCCCCCTCTCCTCCTGTAGGTGTGTGTATGTGTGGACACACACACCTGATTCTCGTTCTGGCTCCACACTTGACTCCACGGCTTTAAGACTCCAGCTCTCCTCCTACTCCTTGCCAGATTATTCAGCTCCATTGTGGTGGTATATTGGCCTAAATCTTGAGATTCTTTTCTGACGTTTTGATAGAGTTTTGTACATCTGCTCTCATTTTTCTCTTGTATGGTAACTGCCTGTTTCTCTGTGCTCAGGATTCTTCTGCCTCGTGTCTCACTCCTCCAGCCACTCACAGCCACAGCCAGACCTAACCATCAACCCCACTTCCTTACTTCCTTACTTATCACATTCTCTGTGATACTGTGGAAAAGTTGCAGCCACTCATCTCCCAGCTATCCTCCCACATGGACCTGATAACTGCTCACAATGCAGCCTCTATCACTGGAAGTCCCACTCCACCACCCTCCACTCCAGTGCCTCTTCACCCTGAACCACGTCTCCCTGTTCCCAAATGTTACTCAGTTGATTTGGACGTTTGCAGGCAGTTCCTCCATCAATGCTCCCTGGTGTTTCAGATGCAGCTGAAGACCTACGCTACAGATATGTCTCGTGTTGCTTTTGTAAATAGTCTATTGTCTGGGAGAGCATCACAGTTGGCTTCTTTATTGTGGGAGAAAGATTCCTTCGTTTGTAGTACCTATGCTTGTTTTGAGGTTTCCGACCACCCTGTCTAGGGAAAGGAAGCGACAAGGAGCCACCTTCCTCTTCAACAGGGCTCTGCTCGGTGGCCGAATATGCTGTGGACCGCATTTAAGTGGCAGAATGTGGTTGGAATGATTCAGCCTTGCAGGCGGTATTTTTGCGTGAGTTATCCAATAATATTAAGGATGAGTTAGCGGCTAGGGATGAGACTGAAAGCCTTGATTCCCTCGACTCCCTCGCTACTCGGTTAGACAACCACCTCAGGGAATGTCTTAGAGAAAAACGTAACCCTAAGCCCCCCAACTCCTGTCCCTGCTCCACCCCTGAGTTTTACTCCAACCCAACTTCCCAGTTACCTGTCACCCCTGTTCCCATGGCTCCATCTCCTGACCTGCAAGAGCCAATGCAGATAGGAAGGGCTCATCTCTCTCCCTCTGAATGTCAGCATAAGTTCAAAACTGGCCTGTGCTTTTATTGTGGACAGAAAGGACAAACTGCTGGCTTCCTGTCCAACCCGGCCAAAAGACGGGGCCCATCAGTGAACAGGGGTGACCTGATGAGCCACACCACCTTTTCCTCTGCCCCTAACACACGTTTATCAGTAGAAGCCTCCCTGTTCAGCAACAATAATCCTCTGCAAGCTCTAGTGCAGGGGTGCCCAATGTTTTTACACTACAGATCTACTTTTACATTTTTCAACATGACAAGATCTACCAGTCAAAAAAATCCCAGTCTCTGACACGTGATGAGTCGCATGAAGCTACTGTTGTTGAGCAGACACATTTTTCATTTCAGAGAAGAGAGTGATTACCCACTTAATGGGATATTTGGCATTGGGAGGAGGATGCTAGTTTCTCATAATCAGGGGTGTAGCTGCTGGTAGCAAGGCTCAGGCAGGCAGATAGGTGGATCTGTCATAGTGGATCTGAACTTGGCCTTTATGGTTTTCATGTGAAAGAAGGTAGACTCACATAGGTCGGTCGATCCAAACAGGGCTGACAGGCAAAAGGCTCATCTTCTTCTGTTAGGATACCTCTCCTCTGTGAGCTGCTGCCAAAATCCACCCTTCATGTTGGTGGATGCCCTGGACTTCAGCTGAACGTCATTCTGCAGGATGAGACTTTCCATCTCCACTGCAGTGGTGTCCAGTAGAAAAAGCATCCCTACTTTGGAGGCAATGTCATCCACATCAATGTCGGTGCCAAATGGGAAACACATGTATGTGGCAACTGGCTCAAGTGATGCACAGACCATGAAACGTCATTCAAACTCAGATGCAACGATCTGAACTTGTTCAATGTGTTCACGGTGGAGCTGAGCTCCATGTTTGCCCTGACGCTCAAGTTCTGCATGCATGCTTGGAAAGTAGTGCAGGTCCTGGTGTTGCAGTTTGGATGAGAGTAGCTGTGGTTTGTGCTTAAAAGTGTTCACAGTGCTGATCATGTTGATTATGGTTTTGCTTTTTTCCCTGCAACTCTAAATTCAGTTCATTCAGAATGCCAGTCACGTAAATGAGAAATGTCCATGAGCGACTGCTCGTCATCAAGCAGAGTATACAGTTCATCTTTAGACTGCCTGAGAAAATCCTTCACTTCAGGCAACAGCTCGGAAAATCTGGCCAGAAATTAGCCTCTGCTTAGCCTTCACAGGTCACTGTGCAGCAGCAGCTCCGTGTGCTCTGCTTCACTATCTTCCATCTGAGCACGGAATAGCCTCTTCTGAAGGCTTCTGGCACGGATGGAGTTCTCAGTCTTCATGACGACGTCCATCACACAAAGCTGGTGGATGATGCAGTGATAATGGATAAAGTCTGGGAAAGAACTGTGTTGTTGGCACAAGCCAACAAAACTGTTTCTCTCTGTCTTTGAATGGTTGTTATGTTTCACAAGATGGTGGCTGCTTTTCCCCTGGTGTTGGGTCTCGTGAAAATCGACTGTTGCGCTGCTGGTTGAGGTTTCAGTTCTTTAATCTTACTTTTACAAAGCTCACTTTTGGCTGGAAAATCCCTGTCGTAGGTTATATGCGTTGTTTTAAAATTCCGTTCCAGTTTGCCCTTCTTTGCTAGCGCAATGCAAACTCTGCATATCAGGAACACCCAAGAACTCCAGTGGGCTCATTCCTCCAAGCTCACATGTCATCCTGGATATCACCGGACCTTCTCCTTCATGAAACAACGGTTATGGTGGCCCTCCATGTCCAAAGACATCCAGGACTTCGTCTCTGCCTGCTCCGTCTGAGCACGCAGTAAGGCCTCACACCGGCCTCCAGTCGGGCTGCTTCACCCCCTACCGGTCCCTGGTGGCCGTGGCCCCACTTTGCTGTGGATTTTGTCCCATCTCTGAAGGTAATATAACCGTACTCATCAAAATAGACCAGTTTTCCAAAGCTGTGCATTTTGTCCCTCTCCCCAATCTGCCCTCTGCCTCTGAGACTGCAGATCTTCTACTGAATCACGTTTTCAAGCTCCATGGTATCCCTGAGGACATTGTGTCAGACTGGGGGCCACAGTTCACCTCTCAGGTCTGGAGAGCATTTTGTTAGGCTCTGGGGGCCACGGTGAGCCTTTCTTCTCATAACCACCCTCAGACTAATGGTCCCTAATCAGGACCCGAAGGCCGTCCTACGATGTGTTGTCAGCCGCCACTTGTTCTCCTGGAGCATGCACCTTCCCTTGGTCGAATATGCCCACAACTCCCTGACTTGCTCCCTTTCTGCTGAGAAATGTCACCACGTTTTCATAGGAGGCTAAACTGATCTACAAGTGGGCAGAAACTAGACTGAATTTATTGATCTGCAAGCAAATGTGCCACTGAGAGAGCAGGGTGGGTATTGTGACCCTGCCTCCTTCTAGCTGAGACAGTTTTCCCTGGACTTAAAAAACAGCAATACAGACCTTGTTTGGCTCCACATGCAGATGTGAATCTGCATTCTCAATTCTCAGTTACTGATTAAAGTCAACATTGTTAAAAGTAAATACCATTCAAGAAAAAACAATGAACATTTACATGCCTGTTTGAGAATTGCCCTGAACCCATTTCTCCCAAGGTTCATAATGCTAGCAGGAAAGGCTAAAGCCCATTTTCCCTCTGAATTTTAGAAGGACAGACACTGCATGTAAAGGAACATTTGAATATGAATGTGAATTGTGATTTCTTTTTTAAGATAAGGTGATTGTTTAGCTCAGTTCAGCCTAAAAGAGCACTTTATTTAGTTCTCCTTTAGTTTATTCTATTGTTTCTGAAGTGTTTTGTTTAGTAAAAATGTGAACTGAATTGATTGCTTCAGTCTGGCAAAAAGCATGGGCCTGTATTTTGGTCTCAGGAGGGGACACACACACGTGGAGGACTGATGATGAACAGAATGCTGAGCTATACTGACTTTTACTTAGTAGTGTGGGTCAGATTCAACATATGTTGATTCTGCTTCTTCCATAATGAAACTATGTTTTTTCAGATCCCATGCTGGCTAAATGTCTTTCAGACACCATGTTGAGCCAACTTTGTACTTTTTATAATATAAATCTTTTGTTTCCAAGCCCAATATGAGACAACAGTTATGACATCGCTATTACATCATCAGAAGATATAACATTTTTTACACAGACTTAGAGGTAATAAACAGTAATGTGAGGTTTATGTGTTAAGTCTCGTTTAAGACACACCAGATTAGACAGAGCAGTGCTGTCCTCTAACAGTTCAAGCTGAATGGACAGACTTTCAAGTGAGACACTGCCAGCGCCAGTGCTCTAAAGAAATAAGTGAAATCCGTGTGTAGATTACTCCAAAGACAACAGTGATGCACATGTAAGCAGGCAGTAGCCCATGACAAAACTTTTACAAATGCACAGTTCAAAGCAAGCGACTACTGCCACTCACAAGCAGAGCAGAACCAAGTCAAGGTGCCCACCAGCCATCTAAGACCTGGATCAAGCAGAGGCAGGTAGAGACTGCCCAGTCAACCAGATGTAAGTGACTGGAAAAAGTGGTCATAAAGATAAAAATCATAAAGAATAGCTACTGCTGGGCAAACTATCTCCTATTCTATTGTTTAGCAGCTTTGAACACCTGTGTCTGCACATACATTAAAATGAGAGTAAATGTGGATGGGAAAGAACTGGTGGCAGCAGTGCATACATACCTGTAGGCAACCCAGCTGACAAAATGCCTTCAGACCGTTCAAGATTTTTAAATATCTTTTTAAATTCACCTTTTTACAGTACTTGCATAAATCCTGATACCATGTTTTATATAAATATTTACAGCATATTTTCAACATTCTGTAAATTGAGGCTCCATTTGTCCTGGAGCAATTTGTTAAAAATATAATTTGATCCAAATTGTGAAAAGTTGAATTCTGATTTTTGTAATTCTGGAAATCTTTTGAGATCTCTTTCTTCGTCTGGACAAATTGCTTTGGGTTTAACAAAGTCTTAGGTACACAGAGGCAGAGGAACATGTGAATAAAATTGTAGATATTTGTAGAATAAATGTATAAATTAACTTATAAATTAAAGTGTTGTCTTTCATTCTACTCTGAAATGTTAGACAGAAATTGCAAATCATTTCCCAGCATCCTAATGGTCGCTGTGAGACATGTACAGTCTCATGAGAATATGAAGATTCATTCATTTAAACAATATTTCTATGCAGTTTTATCACAAAGATATTTAACCTGCAGCTTGAAATGTGCCTGCATGTCCATTAATCACTGCCCTGTGGAGAGAAATATTATAATTCATTCATGAAGTCTAACAAACATGTTTTTTTTCATTCCTCAAAAACGTGTTCTTCCTTCCTGTCTTTTCTGGTACAGTGCAGCATATGTTTCATGTTACCTGTCAGTCGATGAGTGTGACAACATAGGACTCTGTATCTGATCAACTCTGGTTTTATTCTACTGGTTTATCCTTATAAACAAATCTGGGACCCACTCAGAAGAGAACAAACCAGTGGTCTGACACTCCACAGGGAAACTTAGGTTTGCAACATTCTAGAGATGTTTAAATTATAGTAATAGAACGGTTTAGGTTAGACAGAGAAAGACCATGACAAATAAACTAAGGTGAAGATATGGCTAATATTAGGCCACTAAAACACTATAGCTTTACTGCAATTCCATAAAACAGATGCATTAAACACTAATATTTATAGAAGTGTTTTTGCAGTCAAATTTTATTCTAACAGGACATTACTTAAAATATGCTCCATAAATTTTTGTCGATCAAAATGCGACTTTTAAATGTCACTATTAAATAAACTTAATGTAGACAGGCTTCTTAGAAACTTATTGTTGGTTGTTTTTTGAACATCTTCCTTCGCTGTCTCATCATTCACAATTAATTCTATTATTTTGCAGCTTTGAACACCTCCTACATTTCTTTTATGCCATGCTTTTAAGTGTGCATAAGTGCCTGACATGGTCTGACATGGACTGGTACTCTTAGGCACTAAGTACCAACCCTTATGATTTTTGTCCACTTAAGTTCCCTTACTTGTCATTGGGTATTGCCAAGTCCTGGTGAGACGTGACACCATATCAACAGTGGAACTTAAGTTGAGAGGAAGCTGGGTTCGCCAGAAACATCTGACATATCAGCATCTCTGTGTAAGCACAAATTGCACAAAAGAAAATACCTTGTTAAAATTGATTTTTTTTAAAACACCAAAATAAAACAACAGACCAGGAAGAAACTTCAGCACTTTTGAATTTTGTCCACATCAGTACCCATGTTTTTTATTGGGTACCATCACCTCTAAGTACCCACCCCTTATTAAACATCTGAGAAGAAAATGGATGAGTAAGAAACATGGGGTTCCTTTCTGAATGCGGTTCCTGCTGATACCAGCGACCTTCGTAGCTAGCTTAAGTGTAAATAACACAGAGGCTGTTGGTACTAGTCATAGCACCAACAGTCAACAGCGGCCAACTGAGGAAACACACATACCATGGGCAGAGGGCACCTGACTGCTGGAAAAGTGACCAGGTTCACTATTCCTGTAAGACGCATTTCAGCTGAGATAAGTACAAACAACAACTAAATCTTATGGAAAATATCAACAAATGTGAAGATTTAGCGTAAAAAAAACATGACAATGTAATGTACGTAATGACGTGTACAAAAATACATTTGCAGTGGGATATAATAAATATAAATATAAGACACATTGATGATCACGTCATGCTGAATTATAGTACCAGCACGTTTTTGTTCCAACCCAAAATCACTGATATGCATAATGACCTTTTTGTGTGTTTCATTTGAACACCTTTATCCTCAAACCTTATGACCATTAGTGTGTATTAAATTGGGAAGCTTTGGCTTTTGGTTAGGGAAAGATGATGGTTATGGTGAATGAATAGGAATGATTAGAGCAGCGTGTAACAGGGTGTTCAGTCAACTCACTACACACACATCTGTCACACTGCCTTCCACACAGTCAGTGCTGTCTGTCACTTTACTGTCACCAAATGTTATGGGGACTGAGATCAAATGGGGCTGAATACTATAATCATCACACACCAATCTATGCAAGAGGAAATCTTTCATGTCTTAAATCCCTGATTTCTCTGTTGACCTGCCCACTCCTCTCATATGCTGTCGTCTTACCTACATCACGATGCAGTGTTATTTCGTTAGCTGCATATGAGATAATGGTGCTCTCAAAAAAATTCTAGTCATCAATACAGTTTATAGTCACTGGCACATACCAAGTCAGAGATGTAACCATAGAAGAAACAGGAGGTTTTATTTCTACTGATGAATTATATATGGTGATATTTCTAAACGTTTCAGAACAATAATTGTCTCTAACATTCCTCACATTTTAAGGAGTATAGGAGACCAGGACCAGGAAGATTACATTCATGTTTACAATTTCTATAACTGCAGACATCAACCACACTAAAGCTGACTTTATGTCAGGTTCCACTATCTGCCTACACAGAATTTATATAGCATTCCACCTTGAAGTCCATCCAACAACATTTGATTAAGATGCCATGCTTTGAAATGTACTATATGGTGCAATAAATGAATATCATTCTTTTGTTGGATTTGAAGTCGACTGTCTGCTCACCAGTAACGTTAGAGACATTCAGGACATACAATATATAATAGACCAACACCATCTTTTGCTAATAATGTGAAAACATTTCCTAAGTCACTCACATCCTCCTATTGTTGGTCTCAACTAACCCTGACTTGCTAAAACAATTTTAAAACATAGCGCTCTAATGAATTAAAGAACTTGGGCTTACCTTAGCCATGTTACCTACATGTCAAGGTTTCTCCAACAAAATCTGCAGCTGCCTTGTGGCGAAAAGTTGAAATAAACTCAACTGTTTTTAGGAATATAATGTGACGACACACTGCGGTATCAAATCACATGAACCAATGATCAGACAGATCAGCTGGTCAACAGTATTGTTATTCATGCTGTTTAAAACTACAATTACAGTGAGTTGCTTTTTGCCTCAAACAGCATTGTACTGTCATTAACCAGGGAAGCAAAAATACTTTTTGCAGATAGATAAATCCTCTCTGGAAGAGTTGTTGCTAACAAGTGGGGAGCCAGAAAGTGGGTTCATGGAATAGTTGACCAGCTGTGTCCTTTCACAACACCGTGCAACCCTGAACTAAACATGACAATGGCATTACTGGTCTGGATGCAGTCTAAACCACATGGTTGGGTTTCTTGTTTTTCATTTCAGGCCACCAATTCATAGGTTTGTGTGTGTGTGTGTGTGTGTGTGTGTGTGTGTGTGTGTGTGTGTGTGTGTGTGTGTGTGTGTGTGTGTGTGTGTGTGTGTGTGTGTGTGTGTGTGTGTGTCTGTGTGTGTGTGTGTGTGTGTGTGTGTGTGTGTCTGTGTGTGTGTGTGTGTGTGTGTGTGTGTGTGTCTGTGTGTGTGTGTGTGTGTGTGTCTGTGTGTGTGTGTGTGTGTGTGTGTGTATTAATGGACAGAAAATAATGGAAACTAAGTAGTGATAACAAACATGTACAATAAGATAAGACCACAGAAGCCAATTATATGATCATTTCCTGTTCATGCAATAAAAATATCCACTGAATTCCATCAAAAGTGAAATAAAACCTGATGATCTAATAATTTCCCAATAATGTAATAAAATAGCCAATACTGTAATAATCTCTGTACCAATAATGCAATGATTGATTACAATAATGAGAGGTTATTATGTTATTAGGTGCAGGCTCTACCTGCTCATCAGGAGCAGTAATTCACACAATCACCAATGGAACAGACACTTGGAGCAAATAGTGGTTCAGTATCTTGCTTCACTATCTACAACACGTAGACTGCAAGTGTTGGGGATCGAACCACTGACCTTCTGGTGGATGACGCGTCTACCTCCTGAGCCACAGCTACCAGAGTTGCCCAGAAACTACTCACTGTGTGTGTGAAAATAACGCACATTGAGACATTAATCCCCGAAACAATAATCCAATAGATAATGCATGAGGGAGGCCATTTGGTGGAAAACAGGGGAGGGGATGGGGGGAGCCAACAGGAGAGATTCATTCCTCCAGCAGCTAAGGCGAGATCACTCACCAATTCATAGGTGCACTCAAGTGTACTATTTGCTTTTCAATTAGGTCATATACAAATGGAAGATAGGGAGGTTTTAAAAGCATTCACATGGTAGTTTAAAGACTACTGGATTTTCTGCCTCACCATACAATTTAGATAGAGTCCATTTAAACAATTAGCTGCTCAAACAAGCTGCCCTGGCAGAGCACACACTGATAATAAATAGTTATGGCCAAAGGTTGCAAACATCCGACTGAATTAAGATGCTGTTAGGGCACAAATGACATCTAAAGAACCATATAAAAGGACATCCTCAGATAAGGTGTGTGGCTGCTGGAAAATAGAAACTTTTCAATTGTGATAAGAGTCGATTCTTTTATAAATTGATAAAATATTTTCTGATTCCAAAAAAGGTGCTTTGACTTACATCAAAATGACAGTATTTTATGTAAATGACATGCTCATACTGTCATATTCTGTTTCTTCTTTGAATTAAGAGATATTCAAATAAGAACTCAAAACCACATGTGAAAAATGACCAGATTCATATAGTATTTAACCTTATGATTTCAACGTGGGAAAGTAATGAATATAAACACTAGTTTATCGGTGGATAAAACTGATTGTTATTAAGCCCTGATGCTATTGGGAAACTACTGATACACATACTGTTCACCTGTCACTTCTGTGCACCTCAGTTCATTGTACTGTAATGCACAGTGCACACAGCAGACTTTGGAGGCTTCATTATATGCCTAAGAGTGGGTCTGTTGGCTCTCTGTAGAATAAAGAGTCAGTCTAGACCTGCTCTTTTTGGAAAGTGCCCTGATATAACATTTGTTGTGATTTGGTGCTATATAAATAAAATGGCCTTGACTTGACATGACTTGCAGTTTGGCTTCCAACTAAGGATCAGGAGCAGGTGTTGGCTGGACTGTTGATGGAGAGCAAGGGACATGTGTTAGTTGGGCCACCAATGGAGAACCAGGAAAAGGTGTCGACCAGACCGCTGACAGAGAACAAAGTACTTGTGTCACCCAAACTAAAAAACTGAGTGACAGGTAGCTGGGCAAGAGGCTAGTAAGCCAGTGGCAAGCAGACTTGAGAACTGCATCTGGTTGGAGGCTAGAGGTCCAGTGGCTTGCCAAGATAAAAGATGGAGCTGGCAGAGGGCTACCAGGCCGGTGGCTAGTCAACATAGGAGCAGAAGCTGACATGAGCAGAGGATGAATGGCTGGTGGAGTAGGCAGAAAGGTACAAATAACAAAGAAAAAATATCAAAATAACTCACAAGGACAATGCTAGAGGCTTGACACACAAGGTAACTGGCAAAGAAAGAGGGGAAGGACATAGACTAAGTACACAGAAGACAAATCAGAGACAAGTGAAATCAACTGGGACAAAGTAGATGGGAACGAAAACAAAGACAGGAAGCAACAAGCAAAATATGGCACATAGGAAAAATGACTAAATAAGAAAAAGAAATAAACTAAGCCCAAACAATGACAGATTTAGAGACTCGTACCCACATGGACTGGAGAGAGAGATTGTAGGAACAATTTGGAGAGCAGTGCTAGGGAGAAAGAGTGAAATATAACAAGTGTTTTATGTTGTACTGATGACTCTCCCTTATCTGCAGTGGTGTGCTGGATGGAAGGAGAGTCTCTGTCATACACACAGAGGTGCTGCCTACTCAAGCCTGGAGGCGTGAGGCTTACATCTGTGTTGAAGCTGCAAAGCTTTGTGTGTTGTTGTTGTTCATTTATATTGTGTGACAATAAAGACTATTACCATTACTGTACCATCACTGTGGAAGCCACATAGTGGTAGGAGAATTTACTGTCACACTGGTGACCAACACTCCATGACAAGATGATGCAAGAGTAGGAACAGCCAGCGGTGGCGCTAGCCCAAATGTCATGCAGGCTAGCGGCCACGCGCCGGGAGCAGGAGGAGAGTAACCAGCAGCAAGTGGAGGCTCTACATGCCCAAATGGCACCACATGGTGCAAATCCTGCTGTCCTGACCAGCACCCATTACATCTCCTTTTCTGTCAGGAGTTAAGCTTCATAACATGTCCCCGGGAGACGATCCCATTCATCTGAAAACGTTTGAGCCAACAACTGGGGCCTGTGAGTGGCTAGCAGCAGAGTGGACCATGAAGTTGTGGCCTCTGCCATTGGGGGAGGCACAGAGAGCAGCACTCACGTGAAAAGACCGGTATTGTGTATGGAATGGGGCTCTCACAGGAGGATCATTGGCAAAAGTTCTGGGATGCCATGTTGGGCTACATGTTGCTACCAGGGACCAAAAATGGGGTTCAATATCTTGCTCAAGGGTACTTCAACTTATAGACTTGCAGGGGCTGGGGATTGAACCACTGACCTTTGGTTCCATGAACAACTGCTCTACCTCCTGAGCCACAGCCACCCTTTTGCATGCTGACAATGGTATGATGTGAGCAATTCCCTATTATCAGGTTGTCCCAATAAACAGCATTTGGGATCAGACTGTCTAGCTGATCTCAAATGTTGCAGCTCGTGTACTGACCATGACTAATATAACAGGTCATATCTCCCCCATATTAGCTTCTGTGCACTGGCTCCCTGTAAAATCCAGAATAGAATTTAAAATCCATCTCGTCACACACAAATCCTGTAATGATCAGGGACCAACATATCTTAAAAGAGCCAATAGTACCCTATTAGCAGCATCATGATGTTGACGGAAACATGGCTGACTAAGATAACTCCAGTCACGGCTGCAGCGCTGGACGGCTTCAAGCTGTTGCGCACGGACAGGACGAGGGAGAGCGGTAAGAGGAAAGGAGGAGGGCTGGCAGTGTTTGTGAATGATAGATGGTGTAACTCTGGGCACATCACTATTAAAGAACAACTCTGCTGTAAGGATATTGAAATGTTAGCCGTTAGCATGAGACCTTATTACCTGCCGCGGGAATTCACGCATGTTATCGCGGTAGCTGCGTATATCCCCCCCTCTGCTAACGCTGAAGCAGCCTGTGATGTCCTCCACTCTGTCACAGGCAGGCTGTAGACTCAGCATCCACAGGCCATAATCACGCCGCTCCATCTTCCACTCTGCCCACCTTCACCCAGTACGTCACATGCTGCACCAGAGACAATAAAACCCTGGATTTACTGTATGCCAACACCAAGGAGGCATACACCTCATCAACCCTACCTCCCCTGGGATGATCAGACCACAACCTGGTTCATCTCCTGCCTGTGTAGAAGCCTCTCGTACACAGGCAACCAGCTGTGTCCCGCACAGTGAAGAGATGGTCCGACGAGGCTGACGAGGCCTTGAAGGACTGTTTTGATACAACTGTGTGGCAGGAACTCTGTGATTCCCACGGGGAGGACATCAACAGTCTCACTGACTGTATCACTGACTACATCAACTTCTGTGTGGAAAACACCGTACCCACCAGGACTGTACGGTGTTTTTCCAACAACAAACCGTGGATTAACCCTGACATAAAGGCTCTCCTCAAGGAGAAGAAGAGGGCCTTTAAGTCAGGAAATAAGGAGGAGCTGAAGACTGTACAGAAGGAGCTAAGGAGGAAGATCAGGGAGGGGAAGAACAGCTTCAGGAGGAAGATGGAGGATCAGCTGCAGCAGAACAACATCAGTGGAGTTTGGAAAGGCCTGAAAACCATCTCTGGTCACAAGGAACCAAACTCCCAGGCTGTGGGGGACCAACAGTGGGTGAATGATCTGAACTTATTCTTCAATAGATTTGATCAGTCATCTGCCCCTCCCCCAGCCCAGCCAGGCCTGCTGCAACCCCCCTCACTGGCACCTCCAGTACACTGCCCCCCCCTCCACCTCTCTTCCTACAACACTCAGCTCACAGCCACCCCCCCCCACTGCTCATCTCATCAGCTCAACACCACCATGGATGGGGGGATCCACAAACTTCAGCACACAGCCCCCCTGCTCCACCCTGTCCCTCACAACTCTCCAGGTGAGGAATCAGCTCAGGAGGATGAAGGCGAGGAAGGCTGCGGGTCCGGACGGCATCAGCTCCAGGCTCCTGAAGTCCTGCGCAGACCAGCTGTGTGGGATAGTTGAACAAATGTTCAACCTGAGCCTGAAGCTGGGGAGAGTGCCACAGATGTGGAAAACATCCTGCGTGGTACCTGTCCCCAAGACTCCGCACCCCAAGGACCTCAACAGCTACAGGCCGGTGGCTCTAACATCCCACCTGACGAAGACCCTGGAGCGGCTGGTCCTAGTCCATCTCCGCCCCCTGGTGAGCCCAGCGATGGACCCTCTTCAGTTCACCTACCAACCTGGCATCGGGGTGGACGACGCCGTCATCTTCCTCCAACACCGAGCCCTCTCTCACCTGGAGAAGCCGGGAAGCACTGTGAGAATCATGTTCTTTGATTTCTCCAGTGCTTTCAACACGATACAGCCTGAGCTTCTGAAGGACAAGCTGGAGCACACCAGTGTGGACCACCACCTCACATGCTGGATACTGGACTACCTCACCAACCGTCCACATTATGTGAGGTCACGGGACTGTGTGTCCGACATGGTTGTCTGCAGTACGAGGGCCCCACAGGGAACGGTCCTGGCTCCGTTCCTCTTCACCCTCTACACTGCAGACTTCCACTACAACTCACCCACCTGTCACTTGCAGAAGTTCTCTGACGACTCTGCCATCGTTGGTCTCTTCACAGATGGGGACGACAGGGAATACAGAGAACTGACGCAGGACTTTGTGGACTGGTGCCAGCGGAACCTACTCCAGATCGATGCAGGGAAAACCAAGGAACTGGTGGTGGATTTCCGTAGGCACACACACTCCCCCCGGGTCCCGGTGAACATTCAGGGAACAGACATTGAGATGGTGACATCTTATAAGTACCTGGGTGTTCACCTGAACAATAAACTGGACTGGACAGACAATACCACTGCACTTTACAGGAAAGGCCAGAGCAGACTCTATCTGCTCAGGAGACTGAGGTCCTTTGGAGTGCAGGGAGCACTCCTCAAGACATTTTACAACACCGTGGTGGCATCAGCCATTTTTTATGGTGTGGTCTGCTGGTCGGACAGGAAAAGACTCGACAAACTGATAAGGAAGGCCAGCTCTGTCCTGGGATGCCCCCTGGACCCGGTGGAGGTGGTGGGAGGAAGGAGGATGACAACTAAACTGTCATCCATGATGGACAATCACTCCCACCCGATGCGGGACCGAGTAACAGCACTGGAGAGCTCCTTCAGCGACAGGTTGCTTCACCCAAAGTGTGTGAAGGAGCGCTTTCTCAAGTCTTTCCTTCCTGCAGCTGTTAGACTGTACAATCAGCACTGCTCCTACTAGACCAAACTATTTCTAGTACTTTTTTATTGTCTGTGCAATGCTGAGAAACTTTTGTTATAGTATTTGTGAAATATTTTTGAGACATTTTATCCCCCCTCCTTTATTGTATTGTATTTTTTATATTATTTCCCCTCCCCCACTGTGCTTCTGTACACTGTGCTGCTGCAATACTGTGAATTTCCCCTCTGTGGGACTAATAAAGGGATATCTTATCTTATCTTATCTTATCTTATTAACCAACTAGAACATTACACTCACAGTTGCATCTCTGCAAAATAGAGTATAGTCTAGACTTGCCCTTTTTGGAAAGTGCCTTGAGATCACTTTTGTTGTGATTTGGTGCCATACAAATAAAATTGATTAATTGATTTGTGCACTGGATTTTAGGCAATGCACTTTTGATAATTTAAATAGGACACTTGTACCTTTTTGTATTTTTGGAAAACTATTGGCTCGTTTGTTCCTTGCTCCATTCTGGAAACCAGTCTGTCCTCCCTGAGTTGGCTATTTGTCAAAAGAAGATACTGTACCTACCTGTCTGTCTCTGTCCAGTTAGCTTTGATTCTTCACCTTGACATTTTTGGATTCATCTGTCACTCATCAGTTTGAATAAACCTCTGTTAAACTTTTCTTTTAAATCTCACCTCCATGTTCTGAGTTCTTTATTTTGTGTCTTACTCTGTGAAAAACATAACAGAATTCTAACGAAGTTACCACAAGGTATAATGGATGATTCAACGAACACTGGGTGAGAAGCCTGGGCTTAAATACAGCAGGGAACAGGTGGAACTGATGGGGTGATTGTCTGCAGGCGATCAGGAGAGGAGGAGTGCCCTGTAGACACACATACAGATACACCCTCACAGACAGGGGGGAGAGACAGACAGGAACATGAGGAGAAGGGAAAACAGAGGAAAGGTAAGGGAGGGGAGGGAGAAACAGACATTAACATGTTAAGTTGCCATCGTTTTTACATAACAAGGCGAATGTCTCAAAGACGTTTGTGCGTCAGGGAACACAATGACTGTACTGTGCTGTAAAAACTATTGTTACTGTGACTCATGTGTTTGAAGTGTGTTATCAGTTCATAATGGGTAATGTGTCTGTCTTCACCTACAGCCAGGAATAGGTTCCACTTTAAGGATTTTAATGTTTTTTTGCTGAAGCCATGTCAGACACATATCAGAGCATTTATATTTGCTGTCATGCACGTATGGAGGGGCTCTTTAACTGAAGGTTTTACTTTTCAGGTTATTTAGCGAACCAGCCTGGTCCTCTGCATTATTTCATACTTTGAGGACAAACAGTTGCTATTAGTTCATACACTTTTCACGTTTGGCCTTTGCTTATCAATGTGTGGTTTCAGGAAACTATTCCTGTGCTGATGTTTCCAGCTACTGTATAAAGTGACTTGACAGAACAATGGACTGTTTATTTGTTTGGTTTCAGTCAAACAACTGTGGAGACAGTAATGACCACAGAGGCAGGAAAGGACATTAATAGATGAGGGGATGCTAAGGGATGGGGTGCCGGTGTTGGACAATGTCAAGCACAGGGGTCACCTATTAGCAGGTCAAATCAGGACCGCAAGAGGCTTCCAGCCAGACCACGAAGCCTTTTGACATAACGGGAAAAAATATAGATAGTCTATGGCCTAAAGTTTTTTCATCAAAGAGATTTTGAACAGGCATGACACTGCCGGATCAATGGAGCTGCCTGGGTCCTAATGGGTCCTAGATGCAAACAAATGCTGCTACGTACATGCATATTCAGCAAAGCGAGACACAAAGGCCACAACATGCATGAAAGATGGCCTCATCTAAAATCAGGAAAGCTGAAGTCTTTCAAGATGACTGGATAGAAAAGTATGCATTTTTCCTTCCTGCAATGAGTGCTATGAGGCTGGTGTGGTTGTTAAAACTGGAAATATTAAACACCATCGTGGACACTTGGAGGAAATGTTCCTGTAGAGAGAATTAGGATTGCTAATCATCTTAACACAAAGGGACTTAAAGCAAAGGATGCTGTTAAAAATCTTGATCCGCCTTAATTCACAGTGATCTCCATTTCAATAGCCATGTGACACCTTCAAAACATAGCTAAACTTAGAGGTCTTATGTCAAAGCATGACCTCAAAAAACTTATTCATGCCTTTATCTCGAGCAGAGTCGATTACTGCAATGGTCTATTTATGGGCCTACCTGAAAAGACCATCGTACAGCTTCAGATGTCACAACACGACGCTGAGAAAAGCGTTATACATTCCCTCATATCCACAGGACAATATTTTCTGTGAAAGCAGCTTCTACCAGCGGAGCGACGGTAATCTTCAAACAAGGGAGAGACGTCCTACAACACAGAGACGGTACAAAAGTCCACTCATTAACGGACTTGACTACTTGCAAACAGTAAGTGATGAATGAATGTGATGACACATGTAAAGGTTGTTAGGACATACAGAAATGGCATGAGATCCTAGTACACTGTAATTCTAATGATGTCCAGAAATTACAGGGTGTTGTTGATGGTATGACCATCAAAGGTAAAACAGACAAACCTGCCTAACATTGAGAAGTGTGCACTCAGAGAAAGTTTATCCACACTAGAAACATGGACCCTGATGTAAGAGCCGAAACAGCTAAGAGTTGGTACACACTGATATAACTGGACCTATAGATCCAGAGTCCAGAGAGTCCATTCACTGATGATTATTCCAGTGCAGTGTTTGTGTACTTCCTAAAGAATAAGAAGTTTCTTGTTTCTTGCTGATACAGCCCCATACAGGAAGATCAAATGTATCAGATCTGACAATGGTACAGAGTTCATGGGGACAAATGACCAGGTATTACTCAGCAGTAATGGGATTAGACTCAAAACCTCAGCACCATACTCACCACACCAGAATGGTACAGCTTAGCGATGTATGCTAATAGAGAGTTATGGACCTATGCAGTGCAGACAGCAGCTGTAGTGAGGAACTGATGCTTCAACAATCACACAAAACAGACTCCATTTTTCATATTGACAGGAAGACGACCAAACCTTTCCAGGATGCAAAAGTTTGGGTCAGTGCTATGCCTATAACAGAAAACTAGATTAGAGGTGTGAGAAGGGAGTATTTGTCGGGTCCAGCCTACATGATTTACCGTCCTGACAGAGAGGCAGACACAAACGGACATGACACCTGAAGAAGATGACTTTGAGGTGCAGAACAGAGCTAACAAGACAAAACAAAGTACTGATGTGAGTCCAAAACACACTCAGAGCCACGTGCCAATAACTATAACTAACTGTAAGCAAAAGCGATCCCTCTCTAGAGTGAGGAAGAAGCAGGTTATTTAAGTATATGTGATCAGGTACTGACTAACATAGACTACCGCTAACAAAAGCCCTTAATGGTCAGGCACCAACATACCTTCAGGAGCTCGTAGTACCCTATACCCATCTAGAACATTACGCTCTCTGGATGCAGGGTTACTTGTGATCCCTAGAGTCTCCAAAAGTAGAACAGGAGCCAGATCCTTCAGCTATCAGGCTCCTCTCCTGTGGAACCATCTTCCAGCCTGGGTCCAGGAGGCAGACACCCTCTCTACATTTAAGAGGAGGCTTAAAACTTTCCTTTTTGATAAAGCTTATGTGAGAAGATGTAGTGTACTGGAAACCTGTAAAAAATTATACAAAGTACTAAAGACAGAAGTGTCTTAAAACATTACATCAGTCTGTTGTCGCCGTTTTTAAGGAGTAATCCAAATGGTGCACTTCATTTGTTGTCAAATGTTGTCTTATTTAGGTAGTGTGTAGAGATTTTTTCCCCACAACCAGTGTGTCAGTAATTGCAAAAGATCAGCTGCATTTGCTGCACTGAACATTTTTCCACTTCTGATAATTTAATTCTTTGGGTGTTTGGATGTTTTTCAAGGTGATACAACTGTCTGTGAAGTTCCATCTGAACATTAATAACCTGTATATCTTTTAGACCAAGTCTTGAGCTGACAGTATGGAGGAGACCATTATCTTTGTTTGACTTCCTCTTCTTAGTGTTTGATAAATCTGCCTGACAGGATGACCTTGACCTCTTCATTCAGAGAAACACAAGTGGAGAATAGTCCACTAAAGTGCAGACAGACAGACTATGCTGCAAATAATCAGGTCTGGCAGACACTGTGATCCAGCACCACTCAGCCTCAGGATACACAATCATACAATCACACAAAGACAACTAGCCCAGTTTGACTTTATTCACTTACACACAATTAACAATATGGCCAGTGAACCCCTCCAGCATGAGGGCATTTCAGTCTTTATACACCATTGTTAATGAACTCACTTTGAGATGTCACCCCCTAATCTTACATATTTATTAGGGGAGGAAGCAGGCTGAATTTTTGTTTTTTATTGTGTGGAGGAGAATAGTAAGTCACGAGGAGCAGAGAGAGAGAGACACAGAGTGGATGAAAGGAGAGGAAGTGTGTGCACACATTGTTTCCTTTCCACTTGAAGGAGACAGGAGAAACGGCTGACATCCTCTTATAGGTTTATGTCTGCTGAGCAATAATCACGCATGTTTGTGTGTGAGAGTTTGTGTGTTCATGTTATATGTGGGTGAGTGTAAGTGGTGAATGTGGCTAAATAAACTAAACACTGAGAGACACTTGAAGACCCATCAAAGCTTTTTGTCCTGCTGACAAGAGCTCTTCATGGGGACAAACATCTACAAACCTTCTCAAATCCAAGCACGTGGTTCATGAAGGTTACCTCTAATAACAAAAACTGGCAGATCCCTTCACGACTACCTGTAGTCAGTATGGTGAAGCTGATGCTTATTGGCTTTGCACAGTCAGACCAGTTCTAATTATTAGGCTCCTAACTGGCTGTTGCTGCTGTACCAATTACTCTTCATCAGTTTGACACTTAAACATAAACACATTAAAAAGAACAAAACTTTAGAGATGTTATGATGCAGTTTAATACTTTGAATTGACCCCTCACAAAGCTATGCCTCTTTAACAATTGCTGCAGCAAGCTGTCAGAGTTATCATCGACAGTTTGACATCTCGGATGTCAGATGGATTCATCACTGACACCAGGCCAGCCGTCAGCTAATGTTGGGCCATCAGTGATCACCTGTAGCTCTAGTTTTTTTCCATGTGTCCCACACAACTGGCACTAGTCCTTGTCAGCAGCTTTTCACCAAATGTGCATGTTGAACAGATGGCTGAGTTCGTCAGTGAAAGAAAGCTGAGTTCTTGTTCAACTAAAAGAGAATCAGTGCATGACGAGAAATGGAACTGAGGAGAGGAACAATAGATTTCAGCTTAATGCACCCACAGAAGGCTCTTCTCATTTTTCATCCGTAATTCCATAACAGGAATATGTTCACAATGACATGACCACCTGGAATAAAGCAAATGAAAACTAACAGGTTTAAGTTTGTTAGTCAGAGTGGTGTGAAAATGGTTAGAAAATGCTGCTTTATCATGACAATAGTGACGTATATGCATTGGTTCACCTTTTTGACTGCTGTATATTACCACCACCTGCTGGTATAGAGACATATTTCTTCTCAAACAAGCACAGAATATACAGTACAGGCTATTTGGCATGTACTTTGCTGTGTGCACTTTTTTGCCCTGCCACAGGAGATCTGAAGCGACACAAGAGTCCGTCTTTGGCACTGCTCTTTTTTATCTTGTCAGTTTAGTGTGTCTGGGGCTTAAAGATGTCAGTATCTAGAGGACAGACAGGAGGATCCGTCTGCAGACCAGCAGGATGTAGAACTAGAGAACAAAACTTGATCCTCCTGTAAATCTCATTTGTGTCCTTTTCATTTTCTCCCAGTACAATCTCCTTATGTATGGAGACTGTGTGATTGGATTAGCCTAAAAGTTAACACTGCCTGTCACAAACATAGCTTGTGAGTGAAGCTTCTCAGCAATGACATTCACCAAAAAAACAAAAAGACTGCAGAGAACAGCTCAGTGCTTTTGTATAATTTTGCAATAATCTTTATTTATTCAAGGATTTGAACCCTCATTTAGACTGAATATTGTTTTTGATGTTGTGGAAAAGACTTTACTGTTGTAGAGAATATTTACAGTATGCGTTTCACAAAATCCTGGACCCAAATGCAGACAACGCAGATGGCCGAGTGCAGTTCAGGGATTTAATTAAATAATTGTCCAACATAACATAATAGTCCAAGATGAAAGATAAGGGCAAAATGGTATGAACACATGGGGTAACAAAAAAATGTTAGATTATTGTTTGAAGAAAATAAACAAGGCTTTACTTCAACAGCAAGATTTTTTTTTATTGTCTGATGAAATATGACAGACATTAAACAACCATGAAACATTAATTAATGTGAGGTTATAAGAAAAGAAAATAAGATACTGCTATAAGGATTTCACACTTACAGAATGAGGTCAAAGTGAGAGCCTTAGTCTCACAGAGTAATACCGTGAGGCCAAACAACCAATGTTTCCCCGGTTCCTCAACCAGTCCTTCTCTCCAGCACTTTTTTGGGGGGACAATGGTGACACAGTTCTGCCCTGGCTTGACCTCGTCCCTCAGGACCACAGCGTTGTTTGGCAGTTGGCAGCGTGTGCTTCCGACTCACACGTCCTCTGATTCGGCTGCCATCGTCCAAGGAGATGTCAAACTCCCTAACCATACCCCGTAGGCCTATCCATGTTGACTGGAAGTTGCTCTGTGGCTCTGTGGATGCTGCTGTACAAACTGCATGTTTGTGAGGACTGTCTGGTCTTCAATATCTGTCCCAACAGCTAGGTCACCCCCAAATCCAAGGCACTCCCTACGAGCACCTTCCCATTGCTTATCATGCTGAGACAAGCTGAAGCAGCGGCCATTGTGTTCAGTCCAGCCAGGCATGCAGCATGAACACTGGAGTTTGGTGTCGTTACAGAATCTCCGAAGGAAGGAAAGGCTGTCGGAGGAAAGGATGGAACGCAGGTCTTTCATCTCCTCTGCAAGCTGGATGGAGGTTTGCTGTTGGTTCTGTAGAGAGATCAAGAGATTTTATGAATATTAAAGGTTCTAAAAGCAAACTGTTCTTAAAAGTTCTTAAAACTCACATATTTTCATCTTTATCAGATTTGTCTATAATATGCTAGTCCCATGTCGCCATCACCCAATTAAATATAGGATTTAAATATATTGGTACATTTGACCATTAAATTGGTTCGATAGATAGATAGATAGATAGATGATAGATAGATAGATAGATGATAGATAATAGATAGATAGATAATAGATAGATAGATAGATAGATAGATAGATAGATAGATAGATAGATAGATGATAGATAATAGATAGATAGATAATAGATAGATAGATAGATAGATAGATAGATAGATGATAGATAATAGATAGATAGATAGATAGATAGATAGATAGATAGATGATAGATAGATGGATAGATGATAGATAGATAATAGATGGATAATAGATAAATAGATAGATAGATAGATAGATAGATAGATGATAGATAGATGGATAGATAATAGATAGATAATAGATAGATAATAGATAGATAGATAGATAGATAGATAGATAGATAGATAGATAGATGGATAGATGATAGATAGATAATAGATGGATAATAGATAAATAGATAATAGATACATAGATAATAGATAGATAGATAATAGATACATAAATAATAGATAGATAGATAATAGATAGATAATAGATACATAGATAATAGATAGATAGATAATAGATAATAGATAAATAGATAATAGATACATAGATAATAGATACATAGATAATAGATAGATAATAGATACATAGATAATAGATAGATAGATAATAGATAGATGATAGATAAATGATAGATAGATAGATAATAGATAGATGATAGATAGATAATAGATAGATAGATAGATGATAGATAGATAGATAGATGATAGATAGATAGATAGAGCATGTGTATATTGCACTTGCTTATTGCACTAGCTTAGCATTAGCCCTGGATGAACATAAACAGAAGTCCCCATACATAACATTCTTTTATAAACCAACATATATTATTTGATATCAATTGTTGGACTTGTCAAAACTTCCTCAGAATAAACAATAAAAAAAGGACATTAGAGTCCTGTCATATAACATCAAAACAACTGCAACAAACGTCATAAGATTTGTACAGGGCTGTTTGGGTTTATTTTTCCCGTCTAAATGTCTGCAGGACTCTCTGCTCAGGTGTTAATCAGGCTCTACTGCTTCATTCGGTTCAAACTGCTGCAGCAGGGATTATCACACCAGATCATATGATAGAATTTTACTTGTCATAGTTTGTTATTCATAATCGCAGTGTTTGTACTGCTCCCTGCTCAACGTCCAGCTCATCCATCGTTCTGTCATGATCATCGATCTTTTCTTTGTGCTCATAGATTGTTCTGTCATGCTCCTTAGCATTTTCTCCTCAGTTTTCTCCACTTGGATTTTTCATGTTGACCTGAAATAATAAATTGGACTCATGAGATACAGGAAATGTATGAATTTACTAAATCTAAAATCCCTCTTTGAAACAAATGTTTCATTGTTAAGTACGTTGTATGATACAGTCTTAATTTCTAAAATATGCTCGTGAATAAAACTTACACCAAATTTAAACAAAGATTCACCTTACTGGAGAAATAAGTAGGTATGAATGAAAAATGTTACATTTAAGGTTAAATTAAACCGTACAGTCATAAAACACCATCATCTTAAGGGTTTATGCTGAATGTTAAAAGTTCTACATTTAATAAAGAGGGCTTGTGGTGCTTAAAGCATCAGAATATTTCATTTGTGTCTTCTGTTGGCACCAGAAAAATGTCTTAAAGTGCACAGCACATTTTGTTTGATTGCATAATTTCTATATCTGATCATCAATAAGTTTTATTTGTAAGTACACACAAAGTTTCAAGCCATCGTATCAGCCATCTGTCATTTTCTGCCATAACATTTCTTGTCCACGTTGTGCTCTTGTGGCCTCTGAAAAGTTCACAAGCCAAGTGAAGTAAAGAGTCGACAGAGTCGAAAGAGATATTTAGTGGAGGAAGGCAGTAATAATGTCTCATAATAATGTATCATAATAATGTCTGATCATGTCTAATAATGTTGTCTAATAATAATGTCTAAGAAACGATCAGTTCTGAAGGCTCCAAATGGATTTCTGCCATTGATCGGAAATGTTGCTCCTTAAACCAATTAATTAATTGATCTGACTAACATTTTAGTTTCAAATGCTATATCTAACTTTTGGATATTCACTTCAACATTAGGCCGTCACTAGGATTGGGGGGCGTGGCCAAAAACTAAAATCTCAATTTATTTGTTTTTTTTCAAGCTTGGAGACAATTCGTGATTTGAATCTCTCTCTTTTTTTCATGCAAACTACAGAGAGACTAAAACAGCTTATGTAGGCCTACATGTGAAAAGCCTGGGTAACTCAGGACAGCTTTAAGCTACATTACTGTTACTGAAAGTCATCAATGTTGTACAATTTGTCAGAACTCAATGTTCACTCAGTTTAGACATTTAACATAATGCAAAAACAGAAAGGTTGAGGGGAGAACTTCAGCCAACGAGACGTTCGGCCAGCTGATTGACCAAATCAGGGAAATCATCCACACCCACTGCCATCATCATGGGGGTTTGCTATGACACCCTAAAAGTTTACCACCACAGCTGGTGGACTGGAGACACTGGTAGATGATACCTGGACCCACAATACATGAACCATGTGGGATTTTAGCCCTCAAATGACAAAGAATAGACACATAGTCTAGTATTTCACAGTTTCAATACAAACAGTGTGACTCAAATAGAATGTCAACAAACAATAAGTATTCATTCAGTGAAAAATGAATCTTCTCTGTCCATGAATTCATCATTCAGACAGCAGGTCCCTGTTACACCGCTTCTGTAGGAAACATTAAAAACCACTAGATGGCAGACATGACTCAGCACTTCTTCACAACACAACTCTGTCCTGACAAAAATCTCAGCATGTTCAACATGAGAAAGTTCCATAGAAACATACATATGTAGAAAACTAAAGCAGAGCTGTGATTGAAAATAATGAATAACCAGCAGAGTAGAGGTGCATTAACTTGAGGCTGCAGCAAAGCATGCAGCGTTGGAATAATCACATCAGATGACATCCATCCTAGTGTTATGCACCCATATTCAAACTAGGCTTTAACTGCCTTTTGTTCCATATATTCTGTTAAAAACAATCTAATAAAGTAATTTAATAAGTTGAGTAATGCATTTATTAGGAAATGCATGTTTATATGCTTATTTTCATGTTTGTATTAACAATGAATCAACTTTGAGCCAGTACAGTCATGTCATTCATTAATGAGGAAATAAATGTGTTCAGATCATCCATAAAGGGGAGTCAGTGGTGGATCAGGACTCATGTATTAAATATGATTATTTCACCAGAATGTAAACTCAGACAGATGGCCTCTCTGCAGTGGTAGAAGGCAGCCACATGTAAAGGTGTCCTTAAACACATCTCTGGTTTGTGATTTCATCTCATAAAGCAGTTCCAACAGTCTGTGGCTACAGTGAATATATGAAGGTAGGGTATTTATGGATGTCTGATATTCTACTGAGATCAATAACCAATGTCACTGCTTATCATTACCTTAGCTCACTTAGAAGAAAGGTCAAAGTTACACATTTAAATGCAAATAGACCGTCTGCTATTATTCTTAATATCATATTAGCTGAGTTATGTTTAAAACAATGTACATTTAGACGACCAACAGCAGAAGTTGTAGTTCAGTCCCCTGGATTATTATTATTATTATTATTATTATTATTATATGACATGATTAGATTTTAATGGGTGCATTAACATCTAATCATGTCCTATAATAATAATGTAAATCCTTTCATGATATCAGATTATCATGGACAAAATAAATCAGAATAACAATATTATCATGATATCTATAGAAAATTTAAAATTCATGCTTAACTTTGCGCGTTTTCTCATTTTGTAGAAAAATTACACTGACCAGTGAAAAGTCACCACATGATAAATAAATAAAAGACGAAGCCTAAAATCTGAGTTGGATTATTAAACTGCCCAAAGGAGATGAGGTCATACTTGGCTTCTGAATGAGGTGGGGTTTCCCCCAGTGTGCTGGTGATCGATGGGAGTCATATTCCTGTCACTGACCCTAAAGAAAATCACTCTGATTACTTCAGTCACAAAGGAATTGAAAAAGATCAGATTCCATGTGGTTTGTTCTGTTCACACTGCCATGAAAAAGTCACACATGAGCAAAAAATCAGACCTGTGCCACATCTTTCCTGTAGTGTGAACGTAGCCTTTGAGTACAAGGCACAAGGGGGTTGTATTTAGTCACTTATATTCAGCAACGACTTCTGGGGCAAGAGGATGGCGGACAATTCGAGCCACAAGTCCTATTGACCGCTGAGCATCCTCACCTTCAGGTAAGTTCTCCATGAGGTGACAATTGCCAACTATTGCATGAGAGCTGTGAGGACGTGAAATGAAGGCTGACGTCATACAGCGGTCCCCTTATGGAATGAAGCAGCTGTAGCCTCATGGTGAACTATAGAATAATGCAAACTACACATTTCATAAACGACATCCGTAAGAGTCTCATTGTGTTTTTATATGAGACAGGAAAAGGCACCAAATGGTCACTAAAAACGACAGTATAGCAGTGACACCAGAGATGAGTTCGACCAGTGAACGCATCTCAACGGGTGTGAGCTGTACATGGAACTGGTCCCACTATATCCCAGTACTCATTCTTTCATGTCTGTTTAGTTCTAAAGGAATGGAGTCACTGAGCTTCCAGAATAGGGTGGGATTGTGTCGTAAATGATTTTATGTTGCAGAGATTGCATGAGAAACACAGGACAGCCCACACAGTGGTCCTGCATGAGGGAACATGAGCCAGCTGATGCAAAAATGGACTAAAACTGAGCAAAAACAATATAGATAGATGTATAGATAGATTTAAATAATAATAAAGGCATAAAGTCATCCTTAAGAAAATATACACTGGGTGGGGGGTAACAAGTGACAGAGAACATGGTCTTGGTGTCTAATCTTATGGATAATAAGGGCTGTGTATCAAACCTTAGTTTTTGATGCTGACTCTTGCAGGCTAAAAATATAAACTGTAAAACATCATATGAGTGATTTGATTTTCTCTGTTACATTCATTTACAGTTGTAGATTAACATTAGTCCTGAGCCTTCGTGATTCATTATAGTGCATTACTACCTTATACCATGACTTAGAATACGTTGTATCCAGACTGGTCAGAGGTGAAGCAGAGCTGCAGAAGGGAAGCCATGCAAGCAGCAGGAAGGATTCAGCATGGTGCTCTATGTACAGTCCAGCGGTTCAAACGGCAGCAGAATGCTAGAATGACAAAAAGCGCAGACAGTCACAAGTTGCTCAGACTGCAAAGGTCACAACACAGTAAAGAAAGCAGTACAGGTTAATAAAAAAATGACAACACCACAGGCTGTAGCCCTGACCAGAGGCTGGTACACACATGTACATGACTAATAAGGTCTTATTGAGGCCATTACAGACGGGACAGTTTGTTGTAGAAAACCTCTCCAGATATGGTGACATAGCATGTTGTTGTATGAATGCTGAATGGGTTTTATCAATGTTTTCTTCAACTAAAGACTCTCAAAGAACAGACTAAACTAGAGCTGTAGCGGTTAGTCAATTTCATTTTCATCAGATTGGTAGTCAGGACTGTGTTTGAAAGGACTGATGAACCATCTGTTGAAAGTCATGACAAAAACAGCAGAATGTCTTGAATAGGGTTTGGCTGGTGAAATGTTTTTAAATCAGTTTGATATTATATCAAACACTACATCAGACTGCTATACTAAATCTGGCCACTAGGTGTTGCTTTTAGTTGAGCAGCTGCTCCCAAGCAGGACTGGCTCACACTGAGACTGTACAAAAATGTTGCAGCATAACTTGAACAAACTTATAACTGTTGTGGACGTGGGTATATTTACACAACTCTGAAGTTGGTTTGCATTAAAGTAAACTAGAAACCAACCCATTCCTACTGAAAAACCTTTGGTATATAATGGTAAATGGACTGTACTTACATAGAACCTTTCTAGTCTGACTGACCACTGGGACGCCCCCGTGAGCAGGCCTCTCTCTCCTAGGTCTTGTTTCACAGCTATATAAACTGATGGCTGTCAACCAGTCTGTCTCTCCCCCCTGGCTTCCACACTGTTTGGGTTTTGTATTTAGTTTGTCTTTATCTTAAGTTCATTTTATTTATGTAAAATAAACTTACTTTTAGTTACAACTCGTGTTTTCTCCCCTCCTTTGTCCAACTTTGAGCCAGGTTGTGACACCACTCTAAACTTCACAACACAACATTCACCCATTCACACCAACATTCACACCAACATTCACACCAACATTCATACAGTGGTGACATTCATACCATGCAAGGCTCCACCTGCTCATTAGGAGCAGTAACCATTCACACAAACACATCAATGGAACAGATACTGGGAGAGAACTGGGGTTCAGTATCTGCTCAAGGACACTTCAACATGTAGACTGCAGGGGCTGGGATGGAACCACCGACCTTCTGATAAGTGGACGACCACTCTACTACTGAGCCACAGCTGTGTATATATAACATACACTGAAGAAAAATATAAACGCAACACTTTTGTTTTAGCTCCAATTTTTCATGTGTTGAAAGCAAAGATCTAAGACTTTTTCTATGTACACAAAAGGCCTATTTCTCTCAAATTTTGTTCACAAACTTGTTTAAATCTGTGTTAGTGAGCACTTCTCCTTTGCCGAGATAATCCATCCACCTGACAGGTGTGGCATATCAAGATGCTGATTAGACAGCATGATTATTGCACAGGTGTGCCTTAGGCTGGTCACAATAAAAGGCCACTCTAAAATGTGCCGTTTTATCTTGAAAAGAGACATTTATAGGCACCAAAGTGTCAGTATCTGGTGTGACCACCATTTGCCTCACGCAGTGCAACACATCTCCTTCGCATGGAGTTGATCAGGTTGTTGATTGTGGCCTGTGGAATGTTGATCCACTCCTCTTCAATAGCTGTGCGAAGTTGCTGGATATTGGCAGGAACTGGAACACGCTGTTGTATACACCGATCCAGAGCATCCCAAACATGCTCAATGGGTGACATGTCCGGGGAGTATGGAGGCCATGCAAGGACTGGGATGTTTTCAGCTTCCAGGAATTGCTTACAGATCCTTGCAACATGGGGCCGTGCATTATCATGCTGCAACATGAGGTGATGGTGGTGGATGAATGGCACAACAATGGGCCTCAGGATCTCGTCACGGTATCTCTGTGCATTCACAATGCCATCAATAAAATGCACCTGTGTTGGTTGTCCGTAGCATATGCCTGCCCATACCATAACCCCACCGCCACCATGGGCCACTCTATTCACAACGTTGACATCAGCAAACCGCTCACCCACATGATGCCATACACGCTGTCTGCCATCTGCCCGGTACAGTGAAAACCGGGATTCATCCGTGAAGAGAACACTTCTCCAAAGTGCCAGACGCCATCGAAGGTGAGCATTTGCCCACTCAAGTTGGTTACGATAACGAACTGCAGTCAGGTCAAGACCCCGGTGAGGATGACGAGCATGCAGATGAGCTTCCCTGAGACGGTTTCTGTCAGTTTGTACAGAAATTCTTTGGTTATGCAAACCAATTGTTGCATTAGCTGTCGGGGTGGCTGGTCTCAGACGATCTTGCAGGTGAAGATGCCGGATGTGGAGGTCCTGGGCTGGCGTGGTTACACGTGGTCTGCGTTTGTGAGGCCAGTTGGATGTACTGCCAAATTCTCGGAAACAAATTTGGAGACAGCTTATGGTAGAAAAATGAACATTCAATTCACGGGCAACAGCTCTGGTGGACATTCCTGCAGTCAGCATGCCAATTGCATGCTCCCTCACAACTTGCGACATCTGTGGCATTGTGCTGTGTGATGAAACTGCACATTTTAGAGTGGCCTTTTATTGTGACCAACCTAAGGCACACCTGTGCAATAATCATGCTGTCTAATCAGCATCTTGATATGCCACACCTGTCAGGTGGATGGATTATCTCGGCAAAGGAGAAGTGCTCACTAACACAGATTTAAACAAGTTTGTGAACAAAATTTGAGAGAAATAGGCCTTTTGTGTACATAGAAAAAGTTTTAGATCTTTGCTTTCAACTCATGAAAAATTGGAGCTAAAACAAAAGTGTTGCGTTCATATTTTTGTTGAGTGTATATACAGAAGCTGCATCTATCATCTCTAACTTTCTCCATGAAAGGAACATCCAGCAGCTCTTCCCACTCTGGTTCTGGACGTAGTTTTCCAGGGGACTATATTTAGAGGGTTTGGAATGTGATTGGCAGGTCTGGTGATGGACATAATGCGTCCGCAGGGCTCTCCATCAGCATTTCTGATGCAATGCTCGTGTTCAATCAGAATGCAAATGATAGAGCACACCATACAAAATAGTTGTAAAGACTCAATTCAATGCAAATTTGTCTGGGCTGACAAAATAATGCAAAGTTGTGCCTGTGAGACCTTCAAATCTGAACATTTCATTTCATCTCAACAACACGTTGACAAGAGTCGATATAAGGGCCTGAATGAATGAACGGGAATATTTTTCTTTGGTGTCTGGTTAGTTGCTGGTTAATGGGTGCTGGGCTATCAAAAGCAAAATTTAACAAAACTCACATCCCTTTTTCCTTACATTCTTTGCCTCAGGTCTTTTCCTCTGCGTCCTCCACTTCAACTCTTCCGCCTTGCCTTATTGTATGACAATCAATGTATTGAATGTAAATCATATGAAAATACATTAAAATGTTTATCGATACTGTGGGATAAACACCAGACTTTTTTTTTCTTTTTCAAATCCTTCTAACATCCATTAATTGTCTCAGCTTTGACACCTCTGGCTGACTTACACTCTGCATGAAACAAATCATGAGCTGTTTCCTGAATGATGTGAGGAAGGACTTTTTATGAAGGCAGAGGAACAGATGGGTGCACTCCTCCAGCAATTCAGTCCTTGGGTCACCTGTGTGGATTTATCTGCTCTACAAATGGGCAAAACACACCCCCACCTACGGGTACACACTCAAGCCTGTGGTGAACATATTAGTGGGGCAGATAACAGCAATTTTGCAGCAAAATCGTGCAAATGGTGATACAAGTACCAAATTTGTCATGGAGATTCTCAAGATCTGGCCGATTGGCCACTTGAAAAGTCTGTCTGTGTGTTACCCTCACCTAGTTTAGCCTGTGAGCCAACATGGGGTCCCGGGCTGTGGCCATTGCCGTGCACTAGCGACTTCTTGGAGCCATAGTTGAGAGTTGGGCAAGCAATGAGGACCAGTGCCAGTAATCCATCCAGCGGATGTGGCTGACTGCTGAAACAAAGGTACTACCTCTACCACTAAGCCCCTAAACACCATGCACTACCAGCTATTCATAAAATTACTACGACCAAGCCATGCAGCCACCCAGTACTTGGGAAACGATCCAGATGCGGGTAAATATACCGATAAACATGTAAATATGTACATGGTTGTTGGAAGTATGAAAATAAGATCCAGAATGCTCGAAAACATAGAATTCCACACCAATATCATTTTAATCGATCAAGTAGGAGCACTTCTATGAGATAAGTCATTTTCGGTAGGTCATTTTGGCCGCCATCTTGGAAAATAGCCGCCATCTTGGATTTCCAAGTGGCCAATCAGCCAGATTTGCTGAGTACTATCTTGAGAATCACCATGCCAAATTTGGTGCTTGTATCATCATATACATGATTTTTCCATTATCTGCCCCACTATATGGGGAATGTGCTATTAGTCCAGCATTATCCTTCCTGAGCCAGTCAACACTGCAGCGCTTTTTTTGATCAAGGTGAAGGACACACACACAACAAGGAAATATACACAAACAATGCAGCCTCGAGGCACTTTTTGTACTTGGGCCCTGATGTGCACCGCAGACTGAACAGTGATTATGGTGACAAAACAAGCCTTAACCTGGGAAATTGAGTCCTGTGTCCTCCAGGCTCAACAGAGCCAGCCTGACCCAGGTAACGGTCCTAATAACACCCTGTTTGTTCCAAGTTCTGTCCGCTCTGAAGTTCTCCAGTGGACCCATTCAACTTCCTGCTTCCCTAAAGATCCACCCTACCTTCCATGTGTCTTTAATCAAGCCTGTTTGCTCTCATCTCCATGTCCGAGGTTTGCCAGCAGGCGTGCCAGAGCCAGGGAGCCTCCCAGCTGTTTCTCATCACAATCAGAGCTCTTCATCAGACCAGGCTCAACCACCCTCACACTGCCAGATCGTAAACTTCTTCACAGTTAGTGAGAGCTACGCTCCAGCCTGAAAACGTAACATTGAAGATTGTCAAGTGTTGTTGCCTGTTCTAATCTTCCCTCTCTCCGTCACAGACCTGCCCTCCCTGGCTTTGGATTCTGCTGGAAACTCTCTGGACTTGTCCCTTCTGGATCTTCCTTGACCTCCCTGGCCCCCTCTGGCTCAGTTCCCCCTCCCTCAGCTTGTTCACAATAAACCACCTTAAAACTGGTCAATGCCTCTGTCTGTGTCTGCACCTGGGTGCACGATCCTTCAGCCTTAACACCAAGTTTCTTTCACCCAGTAGGAATTTTGAAACCGTTTACTGGTTTAAAAGAGGACATGCTGATGTTTTACATGTGTTCATGTTGGTAAAACTTCAAAAAGCTGCATTCATTCATGTGTTTCAGTGCGGAGCTCATCTGAGACACTTGTTTGATGATGGACCAAGACCCACAGGAAAATGCTACTGCATTAACTCGGCCTCGTTGGCTTTCCAACCCAAACACGCGGCCTCCTCTTCCTCCAGCTCTGCAGCTGAGGGTAGCGCTGCCAGCAGCTCAGTGAGTGACGAGAAGACTGAGCTCTGAAAGGAAGGCTGGAGAATCAGTGATCAATGACTGTTTCTGTGTGGAGAGTTCACATACATGAACTAGTAAATGATAAATGGACTGAAAGGACCTGAACCTGAAAGGATTGCAATTTTTTTTAACCAAAGCAATTAAAAAAGTAATTAAACAAGCGATTAAAGTGGTTAACTCATTTACAGTAAATGCATTGCCCTGTTTTAGTTAACTTAACCGTCCTCTTATCAGAAGGTTGGTGGTTCAATTCCCCACCCTAACAGGCTATCGAGGAAGATACTGAACCCCAGTTTGCTCCCAGTGTCTGTTCCATCGGTGTGAGAGTGTTGGTGTGAGTGGGTGGATGCTGGCTTGTGTTGTAAAACACTTTGAGTGATCACTCAGACTAGAAAATCTATAAATACAGTCCATTGACCATTTTACCATTTATGTAGAGACATGGTGAATGTTCAGTGTGAAACCTCCTCCTCCTCTGTGCTCACAGCTAAACACATACATCTTGTTTCCTGATTGAACTCTGTCTGTTCTGTTATTGGGGGTATTGGAAAATGAACCGTGTTGAGGCAGCATTACAGTGTGTTGTGTTGTTTTTAGAAATCCCAGCTGCCACTGGTTAGTAGATTCTACTCACACATCAGCTGTCTCCTGTTGGTTTTACTGCAACATCTAGTAGGGACAATTTTGCTTTTGCACAATTTTGGGTCATTTTTATCTACAGAGCCTCCCAGCTGCTTGCGTGAAACATGCTACAGTCTTCAAAAGGTTTGGTGTGGAACCTCTGCAAAATAATTAAGGAAAATTCTATAGTCTATAAGTATAGGTATATACTTTATAAGTAAATAGAATTTACTTTATAAGTAAATAGAAAGAATACTGAGCAACAGTAGGAACGCATATTTTTTTGATGTCACGTCATCCTGTTCATATTAAATATCATGGTTCAAATCTTTATTCACCCTTTAGCCAAACAGAAAAATCATTTTTGTACAACTTAGTGCTTTTTGTCTTAGTGTTTACAAGTCAGAAAGTGTGGATGGTGAGACAGAGAACAACAACAATAGTCAGTAACACGTGATCGCCTCCAGCATTTATCACAGCGTCACATCTTTACATGGAATGGATAAGATGTTATTCTGGACTTGTAGGATGACATGCCATTCTTCCTGCAGAGCTGTGACAAGTTGTTGATGTGTTGCTGGAGCAGGATCTCTCTCTCTCACCTGGTGATCCTGAACGTCACACAGATGCTCTATTGGGTTGAGATCTGGTGAATATGCTGGTCAAGGAAGGACAGCGATATTGTTCTGGTCCAGGTGGGCTACTCCTGACAGACATGAGCCACATGTGGTCTGGCATTGTCATGCATGAAGGTGATGCCTGATTGCTGTATCCTGGAATGACGTGTGGACCTAGGACCGTATCTCGGTAACAGATGGCTGTCAGTGTACCGTGGATGTGGACAAGGTCTGTTGTGGCGTGAAAAACACACAGGAGTCTCTGGAACTTCAAGTCATGTGGGTTCCCAATTTATTCTCAGCTCATGCAAGATACACAGCCATAAACTGGAACCCCGATCTCTGGTCCCAACAGTTTATATATCCTTCTAATGTCTGGGCGTATGTTTGGGCGTATGTTATTCACATCTGCATATTGGGCGTATGTTATTCACATCTGCATATTGTCTCATACTTAGGTCAAGCTGACCTTCCAGACAGTTGTTATGTTCGCACATCCTTCATATCTTGAGTACATGGGTTCCTGTTTATTTGCCCTTTCTAAGCTCAGTATGTCCTGATAGATTGATAGATTGGGACCCTCCCGCATGATTCACACATACAGAACAACATGACTATATAAGGTCATGCAGTGTTTCATAACAGAGGTTCACACAAGAGTTATATTGTACTAAAAGATATATTGAATTCCACCACATATCCCCCCTCTTGTCACACTTAGTGACAACACCTAGTTAGTATACATATATATATATATATATATAGAATATGGGAAATGTAACTACCTGGCGATTACTAAGCATTTTTTATGAGTATTAACTGTATTAAGTCAGACATCAAACATTTTTCAAAGTTATTCTCCCTATTTCACAAGTTCATCCCATATAGGGGCGAAAACCAGTGTCTTCTTTTACTGGTAAAATTCCCCTATGACCCCCACATGAGCGATCGCCTCTTGGCATGCAATGAACTTGTTCTATAATGTGAACATATAGTATTAATATATCATATTAGCAAACAACAAAAATTTGTTCAACACATTAGGTATGAAAGTGCACACAAGGCTACATATATGTGATTAATTATACCCCTTCAGGGACTCAGAAATGTCCTTTAATAATAATGTTCGTGGTGGCAATGTGAATCTGGCGTCCGTTCAGGATTGTTCTTCTCCATCCGTCTAGTGTCCTGCTGGACCCTTTGCGGATACTTTTACTCACACAAAGTCCTCTACCTCTCGTAATTTCTCAGGATCAGAGAGATAGTCCGGTTTCCCAACTACCAGTTGAGCCAGTTGAAAGTCCGTCATGATACTCATTTGCGTGTCCAGGGCCTTCTGGCACCATGTGGTGCTTCCTTCCACCTGGACTGCTGTCGGCATAGCTCTTACTACGTTGTAGGGACCTTCCCGCCTTGGCTCGTACCACTTCCTTCTGAAGATCTTAATGTACACTTGGTCTCCTGGTACCACTGGTCTTCCGACCTTCTGGTCTGTGGTCCGGATTTTTTCTTTTTTTTTTTCCTGCAGAAAAATAGACCTATGGATGGCAGTTAATTGTTCCATATAATCTTTCAATTCTATTTGCAATTGCTCAAGTGGAGGTCCCTTATAGGGACCCCTTAGCTGAGGTGCTGGCACAGGCCTTCCTGTTAGCATTTCATGCGGTGTTAAATGTGTGCTTCTATGCGTTTGCATGTGGCAGTTAATTAGTTCAAGTGGCAGAGCATCTACCCAGTTTAAGTTAGTAGTAGCACAGATTTTGTTTAGTTTGGCTTTTAAAGTCCCATTGATTCTTTCAACCAAACCTTGACTTTGGGGATGATATACTGCCCCAACCTCTGTTTAATTCTTAGCTGTTGTAGAATTCCTTTAGCTGTTTTCTGTAGTTTTCCATGCACTGATTTTATCATGTTTACATAGTCACTGACTAGATGTTTGAAAGGTCCTTCAGGGAATGGTATGTGTCCTACTGGTGTTCTCACATTTTTCCGTACATTGTTTTGAGCACAAATTTCACACTTATTCAACACCTCTTCCACCATTCCTTGCATATATGGAGACCAAAAACCTTGTTGTTTTATCTTTTTCATCACCTCCCCCCTCACACAGTGGTCTACACTGTGCGACTCTGAGATTAGAATAGTCAGCAGTGACACGGGTGCAACCAATAGTCCTTCATGTGATCTCCACAACCCTTTCTTATCAACTGTGGCCCCCCTCTGATGCCATGGCTCATGTTCACTTTGACCTGCCTTTTGCTGTATCAAATGCTAATGCTTGACATTTAATGATTGCAAGTTTTGTTGGAAGCATCATTGATGAGATTAAATCACTTATCTACTTTTTATGTTGTATTTATTTATAAATATAAAAAATATAATATGTTGTATTTACAAACACTGTACTGCAAGCTGAATCATAAAACATTGTGCAGTGATAATCGGAAAGTGGAGCAGTAGCATTTCGGATTTGTATTTGGATAAATTTCTCCCACTGTTTGAAAACTTTCATTACTGGTTCAGTAATATCTCCCAGCCAATATACTTTTGCACATTCTGAATGTGTATTCATCTGAAAATTCAATTCATTTTGGAAGCTGACTCTCCCCCATTGGATTCTCTGGGCACCCCTAATAGCCATATTTTGGTCCCGCCCACGGATTAACCGGGCCTCCACTTCTACATTGCGTGGGTTGGATCTCCCGACCCCTCTCCATCCAATTGGGGTTTGTCTGTAATTCTGGACATCTGTCTCTGACATGGCCCATCTCACCACATTCCCAACACAGCCTTGGCTGTTGTTGTGGATAAACATTAACAACCGAAGGTGTCTGAGCAGGAGGTGCAGGTGTCGGTACTTCGGCAAAAGGTTGCATTGTTTGTGGTCTTGTGTTTGTGGCAGGTATCACTGGTGCCTCGTAGCTTGCATCACTGTTCACCACTGGAGCTTGAGTTTTTATTTTAATTCTGTTTTGCAAGTCAGTGAGCTGTAACTGAGAAACTTTTCTTTGAATGTTTCTCTCTTGCTCCTTCTGTTTTAGCTCATCTTTTCTGTATTTTTCTATATAGTGCACCACATAATCACGGAACTCTCTGTGAGGCATTGAAGTTAGTCCCACAACTTCCTCCAGTCTGCTTTGCACTGGAGTTGGTAAAGCCTCAATGACCGAGTTCCTGAACAGAGTTGTCAACAAAGGTGTATTTTCCACACCTTCCTCAGTCTCTTGCTTCCATCTCTTCAGCTGCCGGGTGATATAAGTAGCTGGATTCTCAGTTTCAGAGAGGATCTCACCCTTCAGTGCTTTGGGGTCTATTTTATTAGGGTATTCAGTCCGCAGGGCTTTCCAAAGTCTCATTCGATATGCATTGAACTCAGTTCCATCAGCCAGGTGATCAACCATCCACCCATTACCACTATGGTGTAACAAGTTTTCCATAATGGAAGCTCCAAGACTTCGAGCCCACACAGCCATCCATTAGCAGTGGCTCCCCACATCATGATACCACCACCAAAACGGTCCACTTCCTGGATGTATGCTGCAGGATAGCTTTCCCCACGACGACGATACAAACGCCTACGACCATCAGCTCTGTGCAAGTTAAATCTGGACTTGTCACTAAATGTGATCTGTCTCCACTGTACAATTAGCCATAACATCTGTAACATCTGTGCTACAGATGTCTGCAGAGTTCAGACCATCATCATCATCAGCATCCCAACTGTCTGGTCATGTAAGTTTAGTGGAAGCTGCGACATCATCAGTTGTTTCAGTAGGACATTAATTAGACCCGGTAAATTATCGCCTTGACCAGGTCTTTTCAATCACACAGAAAAAAATCTCACCACCATCATGGTTTACTCTGAAATGCACCAATGACTGTTTTCTATGTTATGACTAAATGATGGTTATTCATGATTTAACATGTTTTGGTTGTGGGTACTTAAAAAAGTCTGTTCAGTGAATCACGTTTGTTTGTTTCAGTAGATTAGAGCTAGTGAATAGAAATTACAGGGTTTTTAAATTTTATGTGTTTCCACTGTTGCTCAGTATATATATGGCTGTCTCAAGTCTGGGACCTTTAACATATCAATGCCTGGGACCTGTAACATATGTATGTCACATTCTCATTAGGGACTGACTGTCCAGATACGTTTTGTCAGCAGAAAGAAATTGCGGCTATAGTTGATGCAGACTAATGATCTTAACAAGTTAAATAGTATCATGCTGGAGTTAACATGCCATTGGAAAGTGACATCGTAGCCACTGAATTTACTGCTGCAATCAGGGACTTTGTCACAAGTAAAACCAGGGCGACCATTTAAAGGTAGACTTCAATACTGCCATAGTGCCATATAATAAAATAAAATGCCAGATTTGTCATTTTAGTCTCGCCCCAGAACTGGTATTATATCATTCTTTATTAGAAAGTTTTAACAATGTAATCCTGCTAATAATGATTGTGTCTTTCTTTCTGTCACTGTGAGGGAATATAGTTACCTTTTTTGTATCCTAATTACATAAGGCCATTACATGTATTCCGGTACTCCCCAAGCCTGCTAGTGATAATAGCATACATGTTCATTTTAGCCTCATCTCAGAGAAGGACGCTCTTTTTCACAGAGTGGACCGTAACTTGGTAGAAAAGCTGGAAAAAGCAAGTTTCATGCTTGGTTTCATTCAAAACTGATTAATGAAGGCATAAAAGCTTTCTTCTTAAGACTTCTTAATGTCTTATTAATTCATAATAGCATACATGTTCATTTTGGCCTAATCTCAGCCAAAGAAGCCGTTTGCAGCTACGTGGCGGATGTGGCTATTAAACTGTTTACAGATATATTACATGACAAAATAAGCAAAGACTATACATCGGTACTGCTTTAGGGTGCTCTTAACCTTAGTCAGATGTTAGCTTAGCCACTAGCATTCTACAGCTAACAACAGCATCTTAACTTCTACCAAAATACTAAACTGGGGTAAATGGGTCACTTTCCCTTATTTCCTGTGACCCACTACACGTTACTCATTCATGTGTAAATGTGAGGTTTTGAGTGCTGTCTGTGGGGGGTTTCTCCTGATAGAAAGCTCTCACAAACCACAAACACCACCCTGTGGTGAAATTTAGTTACTACCTCAACAATGCACTATAACTGTGTAACCTATTTGGAGCACAAGAACTACTTTTAATTGCACAAATAACAGGTGTTAAATCAAATAATACATCATTCAGCATCTAAAACAATAAAATAAACAAATATGTAGGAGCTGTTTTTGTTTAGAAGCCACTATTCTTACACTCTCCTCCCAGAAATGTAACAGATATTATGAGATTACCAATTCTCATTATGATTTTAAGAGTCCACATGTGGTATTAATGCCTTGCATAGGTGGGTTATTTCTTTTTTATATTTTATATCTCTACTAGACGTTATTGTGCATGATAACAGTCCATTGCTGCATTCACCATGAGCGTGGGTATCTGCATATTTCCTGTGATTAAGTCATTTTACACAGCAATAGCCACTGGTCAAAACCAACATGTGGAACAGTTTCTGTGAATTACCTCACATTTTAATCAATAAAACTGTATTTATGCTTATCTTAATCACTACATAACAAATACTTAAATGTAGCTCGACTGACCGAATAATAAATCTTAACATATTCAAATTACTCTGTGTGCATCTGCTTTGAACTTAATCATGTAATATGACAGGCTATCCTAACCTATGGTATGTAAATATCATTTTTAAGTTTTCTCGTTCTGAAAGGATACAAAATCTGCGTGGCAGGAGGATCTGGATCTTCTTCTGGGTCACAGGGCACACCATGTCTCAATGTCATGTTCTGGTTTCCTGATTTCATCTGACACTGTTGGACACTTGTCGTTGTGACCGTCCGTTACTGCTCCTCGCTTGTCTGCCTCTGCCCTCAGATGACTTTCCACTTGTTGACTGGCTCTTTGTTGCAGTTCAATGACAGATTTCTATCCATCCTCATCTTCATCCCCTGAACTGTACTTATGCTCCTCATGTCTGTGATTGCTGCTTTTCTCACCCCCTTTTTCAGGTTCAGGAGACGAGTCCACTTATTCTACAGGGGAGAAAACCACATGGTAACAGAGGATTCCTGTGACATGTTACTTTTCCCTTTTTAATGTTAGAAAAAAAACTTGTTTCTTTTCAAATTTTACTCCTGTTTTGAATGAAACTATGCATGAAAATTGCCTCTGAAACTTTTTATAAGAAAGTTGCAGCCATATTTTTTGAAAAACAGGTTCTTTCACTGAGATGAGGGCAAAATGAACATTTATGCTATTGTCACTAAATATGACATTACATGTACAGAAAACCTTATTTGCCATAATCTAACTCAGCTTTGAATAAAACTAAGCATGACATTGCTTTTGCAAGTTTTTCCATCCAAGCTATTGCTTACTTTATAAAAAAATAAGCTTATTTTGCTGAGATAAGGCCAATATGAACATGTATACTATTTTTTAGAAATAATTAAATAGAAAATCTTGTTTGCTATCAAACTTTCTCTGTTTTGAATAAAAATATGCATGAAACTTGCTTTTGCAAGACAAGACAAGACAAGTTGCACCCTAAGTTGTGAAACACAGCCCCTGGTGTCTCTTTTAAGCTTCCTTGAGTTGGGTGTGCTGGAGGGACTCATAGCCTCAGTATTTCTACACTTCTGGCTACAACATGATGACACATGAAGTTTAGAACCAGATGATGGTGTGAGCTCATGTTTCATGTGCTCTGGCAGAGACACCTGACCACCCTCTCATTCAGACAGATTTCTCTCCATCCTGGTGTTACGGCTGTGTGTTTTCTGTACTGACTCTTCTCCCCTCCTCCTTCCTCTGTCCAGGTGTTGCTTATGGACTGATCACGAGGCCCACCTGGCCTGAGAGAGGTGATCAAGAGCTCCAGCTCAGCGTCAGAAGGGAGAGGCGTCTGGAGTGGTGACTGTTGGTCAGCATGCCTCTCAGCCTGGGATTTGTTTTTAACTGTTGTGTTAATAATTTAGTTGTCATTTTCATAACGTTTGTTAATAAATTCCATGGTGTTGGTCTATTTGAAGGTGTCTTTTGGTTCAGTGCTGTTCGCCTCTTAGGGTCACTTAAGTGTGGGCGTAACACCTGGTTTGTAATGGGCCAATTACATTGATACATTGATTTTTATATAGATTCTATGGTTTGATACTGCATGACTCTCTGTGAGCCAATTGGGTATGAGTATTAGCATTAACTTAATAAGCAACTTAGCATCAGAATCGTTACTTGTACTAGATCTACAAGACCTAATTTTAAACAGTTGCTCATACTTTCATAAGGCAAAGGCACTGCTGGTGTTTCAGTTTAACAAGTGACCATGTTAGCTGGTTATTGTTAGAATGTCTGTACCTTAACAACAAACACACAATCACCCTCTGTTTTGTGGATTGCAGCTTTAATTAAATAGACTCTGGTCAGTTGATCTGAATTGTCTAGAGGTATAGAATAAGGATGACTGGAAGTCTGGAAGTGTGTGAGGGAGCACGACCATGTCAGGCCTTGAACTGTATGTGAGGAGCATCATGTCTATAAATTACCTCTACTTAATATTAGGAAAACAGAGGAAACTAATGTCTAATCAAATGCAGCTTAATCCCCAAAATTTTCATTTCTAATATTCTCTTTGCATTTGGTCAAACAGACCACAACACAATGCAGTGAACTGGCAACTCCATGTTAGTGTCTCAGACAGTTCAAAGGGATATAATGGCAGACAAAGACAAGGGCAAGCAGACACATTTAATGACAAATACAAATCTCATTACCCTCTGAAGGCTACTAATAAGCATAATGTGAAACTCTGGCAGCGTAACTAGGCCTTTTTGCCTTTACATATATGGAACACAGGAAATGTGCTGCCTCCATTAATCTGTTATTGATTTATGGAATTTATGCTCATTATGCTGCAGGTCAAAACATGAAAGCAACACTTCAATACTTGATGACTGTTGCACAAACAGTATTTTGGTGGCATTTAATTTTCTAAACAATGATGGTCTATAAAATGTCAGATAAATAAATGAGATGTTATGTGATGAGGTAACAATGTATGAGCTTCACTTCCTCCATTACTTCAAGTTTGTGCTTGTGTGTGTGGGTGTAGGATACATGCGAGAGACAATGAGGGGAAGACAAAGACACATTAATTATACGTATATAGTGTTGAACAAGAAATAATTCAGTTACAAATCGACAAAAGCATATCAGCGTTTATATAACGCATTAGGGAGGAAATGGCGTATCTCCGCCATTGCTGCTCGCTGCTTCTTCTTCCACCTAGTAGGACTACACACACACACAAACACACGCGCGCGCGCAAAGAATGACGTAACGCTCAGACTGCGAAAACATTGTCTGGGTTTTATGGGCGTCTCGTAAAATAGAATAAATTTCCACTTTAGTAAAAGTTGTTTTATCTGCGTTTTTAGTGAAAAATGTCCCTCACGGCACTAGTTAGGTATTTGACAAGCCATACATATTCATCCGCTTCTAGATGAGTGTGAAGAGCACAGAAGTACCCGGATAGACTGTCATGGCCGCCGTCGCTGTGGTTCCATAGAGAGGAGAGAAGGAAGGCAAATGTTTCTGCTGTGTCTGTTTCCTACCTTAACCTCGCTTTTATAATGACGGACGTTGATGGCAGGCTGCCCGAACTTCCATCGAGTTCACAGTAAGAAATAACTCCTTTTCTGCAACTTTGAATATCTTCGCGTGGGTGGGGGCTTTATTTTGGTGTAAAATAACTGGTTATCAAACTAAATAGACACTAACATTGTCGCGAAGTGCCCTGTATGTTATCTGTGTACCGAGGCATACATTACCACCGTGTAGTAAAACATCCCAGCGCATAGTCTGGAGTCCTTTGTTGATGTCTGTCCACAGCCTTTAATTCTCCCACTAATGCAGCGTTCACTCGCGTTTCCTAAACTTGTGACTATGGAGCAAGTCACTCGAAAAAGTACATATTAATTAATGTAAGATGTCGAATTGCATTGTCGGTACATATATACGCATTTTGGCCACATGTTGTACTTGTCGTTGTCTTGTAGTAGTGATGAGTGGATTTGCAGTTATGAGACGATGCAACTTTTCCTCTCCTCCAAGCTTCATGTAGCTTAAATCTGCCCCATCAAGATGGTCTGGGCCTGCAGTACATAGCTGTACCTGTCTGCAGTGCAGGTGTACACCGACGTCTGCCCAGCTTTATTACACTAGCCTTTTAGTTTCATACAGTTTCATTTGTAATACTAAAAGCCACCTAGGCTCATAACTTGCATGGTTTAATTTGATTGGGGAAACTAGAATAATAAACATGTTTTCAGGTGTGGTGTGGATGTGAATGACTTGTTCAGCTGAAATGTTCACATAATGCTGGCAGAAATGTAGTTTTGTTAGACTGAAGCAGCCTCACTGGTGCAGATAAGTCATAAAATCATGGCAGCCATCTTTCTCCCAACATGGCTTCCTGGATCCACAGTGTAGACAGCTGACAGAGACATATGTTGGCTGATGCAGGTCTCCTGTTGATCTTCAATTAATAGCCTACTTTAAAAGAGTAACATTGAAGATGATAGTGGTTCTAATTCAAACTGTGTTTACAGAACAGACTCTGTTGCATTTTGCTTATGTACAGTAAGTAGGCCGGTTTGCCTTTACTTAAATGGAGCTCCGGAAATATCAGGAAAAAACTCTTCATTTTGTTGATTGTCTGTCATCACGATGCCGCTACCATTATTCTGTCATCCTCTGGAATATATGCTCACTATGCTGTAGGGTTCAAAAACAAGAAAACAACACTTTACTACTTAAGTAGTAGTTTCTATTAATGAAACATAGGTTGTTCTATAACATATAAAAAAAAGGGAAAAATGTCTGGTCAAATCTCCCAAAGCCAAGCTGATATATTCACACTGATTGTGTAGTTTGAAAGACAAATAATGATATTAAAGGGGAATGTCACTGGTTTTCCACATACTGTACATGTTTCCATGTGGTGGGCAGTAAAACTGAAGTGAGAAAGAAAACCTTTGTGGCTTCAGTCCTCAAATGATATTACTTAGCAGCTATTAGCATTTAACACCCAAATCTCTGACTCTACTACCAGTGATCAGTTGCATTGTGGGTAATGTTGGCACCATGTCTTGGCAGGGAAGAAAACTATTGGGAATATAATAAATGACTGGCCTGTCTTGGATTCTGCTGGATAGATTATGGTTGTTTTTTTTACTCTCTGTTGTGAATCTGACTTAATTATACTATGTACCTGTATTTAGGATAACATAGTGGCACAGTGTTTTACGCTGTCACCTCACAGCAAGAAGGTTCTTGGTTTAAATTCAAACATGATGCATTTGTGTGTGGAGTTTGCATGTTCTCCCTGTATCTGTGTGGGTTCCCTCCAGCTGCTCCAGCTTCTACCCACAGTCCAAAACATGCAGTACAGGTGAACTGGTGACTTTGAATTGCCTGTCGGTGTGAATGTGAGTGTGAATGGTCATTTATCTGTCTCGGCGCTGTGATGAACTGGCTGACACATGGAGAGACAACCCATGATGAATTGTCTTATCAACTCAGCTCCACATTTATCACTGCATTACTTCTGTCATGTCAGGGGTTATGACCCGAAAGACTGAGATCTCATGTAATTCTAACTGCTTGGCTTCTTTCACTTTTAAATATGATCTTGTCCCCCTCTAAAGTTACTTATTTGTAAAGAAAATATCTGGGGTTATCATTTATGAACGATGCAAAGGAGCCTTAAGTGATGTTAGTACCTAGTAAAATCCAGTCAATAACTTGTCATTCACCTATGTGTATTTCAGAATTAAAATATGAGACAGAATAAGACACTGGTTTAGTTTGCATGTAATTCCAACTGTGTGGCCTCTCTTGCTTGTAAAAGTGATCATGTACAGGGCGTTTCTATCCATGTAGAGCCCGTCAATAATTACAGTTAACTTTTGTATATATCTTTGTGTACACAACACACACAGGCATGCAAACACATACAAAGGGCAGACAAAAAACATGGCACATTGAAAAAGACTTCAGCTTCGAAGTGACAAAGGTTGCAAGTAAGGTTGATTTTTTTTCTTTCAAGCAGGTGAATTGTGTAGGTTGTAAGATATAAAGGCCTCCCCTCAAGAATACATGACATAGAATATGAAATCCTCAACTGCAAATGTTTTGCATCAGTACTATTCATATCAGCAGCCATGCTAATAAACACCAGTATGCTCCAATATGCGAATTTGTGACACAAGTACACAGGTGTATATTATCACATTGAAAAACTCCACACATGCTTAATGCAGACCAAGCAGAAAAGGGAAAGGCAAAAACAATGGCAGCAACTTGTAGATTCTGGTCCAGTCCGCTGAGATGTATTAAAATGTTAAAAGACCAACTCCAGTGTTCTCTGAGGTAAAGTGATGTTTTTATCAAAGTGGATTTGAAGAGAGCATAAGTCAGACCCCGTCGGTAAATATCACCACCAATGTGTCTGTGCAGGGAGCACTCACTCCAAGTCACTGGAGCATTGTATTTATATTTTAATGTCCTTTGTCCTGTAATTCAGGGTGATGGCAAACATGAATGGTTGAATGGTTCTGAACTTGTTCAGAATAAACTGAATGTTGTTTTTTTTTAGTCACTTAATTTCATTTCTGTGTTAAAGTACTTGTAATAAAAACAAGAGTTAAAATAAATATTAACGTGGGAATGAATTGCACATAAAAGAAAACCCCAGTGTCTTAAGGAACAATTAGCAATCTCTAATGAGAGATATGAACTTTACAACGAGATAAACAGTTGATCATCACACTGGAGATGCTGTATTTGTTATTGGAAGTGAAACAGGCTCTTATCCAGTGTCAGATGATTCACCTTCACAGGGTAAAGACTTTGTAGCCTCTCGCTGTTTGATTCTGTCTTTAATGCTGCATTGTGGACACTGGTTTAAAAGTACCCTGTGCAGTAATGTTTGTTTTTATCATTGAGCTCGAAAAAAATGTGTTGAATTTCATTATAAACCATTTGCACCAGTAAATTTAGTAGAATTTTAAATTCTGTATTGTTTTCATTCAGGTCTACTAGCAGGCAGTGTTCTTCTTCCCTGCCTTTGTTGGCATATTTTTTGTGTTTCTTGGTGCATTGCAGCCACCTGTCATTCCCTGGAATAATGTGACACTATTAGCAGGATAGCGCATTGCATCACCTGTATGTCCTTGTGTATGTCTATAAGACAAATATAACTGGGATCCTCTCATGGCAGACAAGAGGTCATAAAGATCCAGTGAACTTTTGGTCCTGATTGCCAGAGCTGTTTTTACAGCTAATATTATAGAAAAGTTTGTGTCATTTGAGTTTATTAAAATATTTAAGGGGGAAATATATCACCAATAAGTATCTCATGTCCCGCCTGTAATACATATGAACTATGTCTCACAGCAGCATGGCTTGAGCAACAGTTGACGTGACATGATGCTCAGCAGAGTCGGTGCTGCCTGGTTTCTACTGGAGAGAGTTTTTCATGCTGATAATTCTGAACACTAACATATCAACATGTCAGTATTGATTATTTATGGATGAATCATCAAACAGTTAAACAAAGGGCTTATTCTCACATTATGTTTGTCGACAACATATTTGTCCATATTGAGATCTCACACACACTTATAATGGTATTTAAACACAGGGTTAAATTGTACACCTTCAGAACTGGACGTTTGAATGTTATGCTTCTGTCTTACAGGCACCGTGGCCACACTACATGCTCCTCTTCTTCACACAAGACATGCATTAATCTGAGTTTTCCCTGAAGGAGTACAGGTAATAACTGCTTATTAAATGTATTTTTTATTTTTATTCTTAGCCTCAGCAGCTAGAATATGACCTAAGTATGGGTTTATGAATCTAAAAAGTATATGTTTCAGAAGTACAGCAACTTCATCAGTTGGGTTGTGTGTTGGGACTCATTTTACAGGCTTAAGCCAGACTATAGGAGAATCAGGCAGTTCTCACCCCTCCTTACAATCGGATGAGAAAACTGGTCTGGAACTGTGGTCGGTTCTGATGTTCGGCCCAGATTATCTTGTCGTGGGTGTTTACAGATCCAGTCAATAATAATGTCAGTGATCTAGTCAAACATGTTTGCTGTTTACGAGTCCAAATCTGGATCATAATGTCAATCTGCCAGACAAATATCTGAATCCTACAATGGTGACACCATGACACACCTTACTTTTACTTGCACGTCTGATTGGCTTGACCTTCTAGATAAGCCTCTAAATGTAATTCTGTTGTTTCTACTGTTTTCTTGTTTTCTCACTGCAAAGAAGGACGATCGGTACGGCAACTTCATGAGTCATTTTGTTTACACAGCTGTTTCTTCAGAGATGATGTGAGGCAGTGCAGCCATTACCGGTTTCACGGTGTTCCACGGTATAAAATTTGATGGTTATCATACCATAAACATTTGCTTCTTACCAGTTTTATAAAAAAATGAAGAAGGGAGAATCTCCGCTACTCCTTGACTGCCTGCCAGACAGTGCAACAGGCACCACTGACACACACAGCAGAGAGAAGCGAGACAGATATCACTGATCACCATTCCTCCAAACAGAAAGTAAAATCAGTAACATGGGATGACTTGGATATCTGAAAAACCAACAAGGATCAGTCCTGGAGGACGGATACCCAGTTTGTAAGAAATGTGTGGACAAAGTGTCTTAAAGAAGGAAACAGGTCCAGCTAGTTCACCACCATCATCACCATCATCATTCCTCTGTCAGATCACAGTATGTGTCCCATTCATGACTTTAATCCCAACAAAGAAACGTGTTGAACACAGAACAATCATGTGACTAGAGGGACTAAAAGATAGAAATCAGTCCGTTTCTGGTAGAGAAACGGGCTGAGATACACACAGACGGTGTATCTCTGTAGGATCTGACACTTTATAACACGGGCCTTTTAGTCGCGGAAACAAGTGTTTTACGTTGATAAACATTACTTCCCCATAGAAATGGCTCAGGTATAAAAAAGAATCCCGGAGTTTCCATCTAACTATCCATCATAAAATGCGCTGTTGAAATGATTTCCTTCATCCCTGCAGCGACACCTGCTTTGTCTGTCCGTTCAACGAGCTGCACCTCAGGTTAAATCCTTCCTTACATAGATGGCATTTTTAAAAAGATCCTGTTCTTCCTTTTCCCCCCTAATTTCTTTTCAAAGAGGACATGTACAGACGGGAGTTTTTTTAATCATACTTCCACTAAAAATAGTTTGATGTGTTTGTCAATTCCTTTATGGGTCATTGTAAATATGATGACTACTACTACTAATAATAATAATGACATACTGTGATACCGTCATACCCTGATATTTTCTGAGAATCTGTCCTCTGAAAATCTCACACCGTTGTAACCCTATGGTGCATTCATTGCTCCCTTCCTCTTCATGTGTGCTGCCCTGTTCTCATCTTGAAGTGTGTGCATGTTTGAGAGAAGATCATCTGTGGAGATTTCACATTTCACATTGTATGTGTGATGTAACCCAACTTCAAAATGGGTTAGGATCTTTACATTCTTGTAGTGTGAGCCCAGCTTTACACACCAATTCAGCATTGATCATATGTTTCTTGTTATTGCCAGGACTGCTAGTGGTAGACTTGTGACGAGTGGTATCTGTTGTTTTGGGGTATAAGTCTTAGTTGTTTGCCCACACCCTGTGTAGGCACAATGCAAGTTAATGGGAATTAGTGTCTTATACTCACAGCATTGAAACTTGTCCTTTTCATCCCCTGACCATGATATGATGGGGGGGATATAGTCATTGGTGTGTCTGTCCATCTGTAATTAATTTTTTATTTTATCTTGCAAACTATACTAGCTTCGTTAAACTGTACACATACTTTCACCATAATGAGTAGTTGTGCCTTTGCAATTTTCAATGTTTGTGTTGTGTGTGTGTTTTAGGTAATTGTGCCTTTTTAATACTTAGATTTTCTACAAATTGTGTGCTTTGATTTCTCTACAGAAAAATGATGTTAAGGTGACTCTGGGGGTTGCTCATCTTCTCCATAGTCCGTATCCAAAACAGTATTCATTAGACTAGGCTCAACAAAGAAATGGAGCATATATCATATCCTGCATTTGTTGTACAGTGTTTTGTGGGAGTCACTTGGTTATGTAATCTCATAACTCATGTTGTCAGTAAGGATGCACTGATAAAGATACCAGTATCGAGTATCTGCTCCAGTACTGGGCTTGTGTACTTGTACTCATAGAAATTACTCCAATTCTACTGCATCCAATACCACATCAAGGCAACTTAACCTTAACGTCTGTTGGTTGAGCTGGTAGGCAGAGAGGAGAAATGTCAGCTATGTAGAAATATTTTAATGTAGGTGATGATGATAAAAGTAAAGCAGACTGCAAACGATAACCTTTTAAACAGTGAAGACGATGTATGAAAAATAGCTGCTTTTATAGAAGCACTTTGAAACCAGCACAGTGCCAACTTCAAGGAGTTTACTAATGCTAGCAGCATGCTAACAGCTACTATCAACTTTGCAGCAGACACTGGCGAAGTGTGAGAAAATGTCCAGAGGTCACCCCCGGTCTTTAAAAATAATGGGAGCACTTAGCCATGTGTGTTCCTCTTGATGATCAGCCAGTGTCGGTTGTGGATAATACGGGACCTCTTGAGCCCCAACATGAGATTCCCATCCGTCACTACATCAGACACGTCTGCCAAAGCTGCACGACTGTGAAATAGCACATCAGCTGACTGGTGCACGGTATTTCACACTTTGTTTTCTTCTTCTACTTTATGAGGCGGTAGCAAACGGTATTAGTGCATAATCCATTTCAGACTTCAGCTTCACCACTGATATTTGCACCAGCAGTTTTAGCCCAGTGTCTCATCCCTGTAGATCAGTCACTGTGTGACGTTTGTCTAATGTGACCTATTGCAGACACCGTACTGAGTAGACCTTGGGTACATTTGTGCTACTCTGTGATGCTACCGTTGTGTTTGTTACATCACATCCTCTGTGTTCTGGTTAATAAACCAAGTTCTGAAGTTAATAAACATCTTATAAACTTCCAACAAAGAGTTTAGCTGTGCAGTGGATTGATGAAGATTTTAGTCCGTAGGGAGTCGTCCTCCATGTGAAGCAAATAAGTAACATCTGATGAAAATAAAATATGTTTCGAAAGTAAACTGCGTTATTAGTAAGTACTCGTATTGGTATCTGGGTATCTGTAAGTACTCAAATATAAGTACTTGTACTTGGTCTTATAAACAGTGGTATCGATGCATCCCTGGTTGTTATTTCTTGAATATGAAGTAGTTCCTGTTTCAAACTATTGACAATGTGTTCTGTGTAACGAGGATGTTACTGTTGAAATTTTTAATACGACCCATTTTTAAGTTAAATTCCTTTAACTTCCATTGTATTGGGGGTAGAAATTCAAGAGATGGATATTTCAAAGCCTGCCTGGCTAGATAGCACTTGAGGTTAGTGAGAATTGTTAACATTCAGTATGTAGAACGAGACATTTTGTTTGCTTTGAAATGCATTTAACAATTCTTCTAAATTCATGACAAAATACTTGCAACTTGTGGTGCATGTGTCAGGATCAGACACTTGAAAAGCAGTTCTCTTTTAAACAGTTGAAATGGAATATGATAACCTTCATGGAGGTAAATTACAGGGCTGTTATAATAGACTGAACCACAGTTTTAGTGAGGTGAACCTAGGGTTGCTGTGATTACCACTTTCAAAGTATACCATGGTATTGAATTTAATGGTTGTCATGCCACAAACATTTGCTTATTATTGGTTTTGTTAACACTAAAGGAGAATCTCACATGTTCATCTCCATTACTCCTCGACTGCCTGCCAAGCCACACATACTGTATATGCAGCAGAGAAAATCAGATATCACTGATCTCCATCCCCCAAAACCCAAAGTGTCTGCTAAAGGAGGAACACGTCCAACCTGTTCACCATCGTCTCTGTGAAGTTAAAAGTACATGTCCCTGTTAATCATTACTTTAATCCCTAAAAAAGAAAAGTATGAACCTTCAACAAAAACAATTATACGACTCGAGGGGCTTTACAGTTATTAAGGTGAACAGGCAGACATGTTTCTCTTTTTGGATCCTTTCCATGTTGTCAGACATTTAATAACATTATGAGTCTGTAAATGGCAAAAACAAGTGGCTTATGTCTATGTGCATTTCTTCCCCACTAGATTACTTTGTATTGCTGTTGCCTGTTTTAATGTTCCTAGTATATTGGGACGATTTCACTCGTTTTTGTCCTTTGTAAGAATTTGCACGCAAAAAGAAAAAAATCCAGGAGTTTCCATTATTTAAATGTTGATCATTTTCCTTATTCCCACAGTGACATCCGTTCAAAGAGCCCCTCCTCATAAAGGAGCATTAAGGTAGTTCATGTTAAAACATAAAACATTCAGATTTTTTGGATGGTACACAGGGTTTTCTCGAGGACCATATTTAGCAGAGGGAGGTCTAAACTAAGTTCCTGATGTATTTCACACCATGGGCAGTCTACTTTTTGGGTCATGGTCTCACAGTAGTTTCACTCATTAAATACATTGCATTTGATGTATGTAATGGTGTACTGGTGTTTTCTTGTACTAATGTTTAGTTTCAAACATTTATTTCTTATGATTTTTATAGTTATAGTCTTTATTTGAAGGTGTCCTACAGCCACTATTAAACAATAGACCATACCCTGTGCATTTCAAAAGGGCATGACATCATGATCAACCTGATCACCAGTGGCCCTGTACATATGATATACACTGTTATTTTTCAACTGTACAGCCATGTTGTATGCATTTGGATTAAGTGGGATCCTTCTGATTTCTTCTCTTACAGATATCTGCACGTTTACAGCTATGGAACAAGACCTCACAATACCTTGTGATTCTGCCAAAAACGGCAACTTGTCAGTAACGGAGGATGAAAGAGAGAGGGTCAAAAGTTTTGTGTACAAGCATTTCAGAGAAGTGACAGATGGGTCACTCTTCAATAATGCAGAGGATTCTTCCATTAAGGAACATGGGAGTTTCACCAAGAAACCCTTCCTCAATAAAGCCCATTGTAAAATTCAGCAAGGAGCTGTTTTCTCTGGAAAGATTCTGAGTTTTGGATGCGGGGTGTGTAACGATGATTACACATATAGCCCCAATGATCTCCTCAAACATTTCCGAGCAACTCATAAAAAAATCCCTCCCACGTTTCCCTGTGACCTGTGTGGGTTTGTCACACACGAGTTCCCTGCTCTTCAACGCCATCGGATTGAGCACAGGGATACTCTGGTTACGTGTGAGCTCTGCAACAATGATGTTCAGTACTCTCTGCTTTTGCTTACCAGACACTACATCATGTGTCACAGTCAGAACGGACAGTTTAACTGTGACTGGTGTGAGTTTACAACTATGGATGCAGGTACATTTGTCCAACACATTCACCATCACAATGAGAGTCCTTGGAAGTGTTCAAAATGCAGACATATCAGCTTGAATGAAGAGGATCACCAGAAGCATATGAAAGCTCACTCAGGTACATTCCCATTTACTTGTCAGATCTGTGGATATGGTGCAACAAGAAGCGAGTATCTTAAAAAACACACAGCAGCTGTTCACAAAGGGGAAACTGAGAAAAGGAATGTATGGAAGGCTACAGAGGACAGCAGCACTCCAGCAAATTCACCTGCAAGCTTAAAACTTCAGCTTAAAAAGAGTGGTGAATCACAGGAGGCTCAGAGGATATCAAAACTGAACTGTCTTTCTGGGAGTTTACCAAACCAAAATGGCAGGCTGATCAAACCAGAGAAATCCTTAGAGGAGATCCACCACCCTGGGGATGGACCTGTAGGAAAAATGGACAACAAAAATTGGAGCAAAGGCTCGCATAATTCAGAGCAGTCAATGCCAGTAATGTTGCAAGAATGTGACAGCTCTGCAAGTTCTGATGCTTCAAGTCACACCAGTCCTAATGGACTTACTGTTCTGATGGTTAAGAACAAAATATCTCTTCCTCCCAACTGTACAACCAAAGTAATGGGATTCAAAATGGTTGATGGCAAAAAACATTTAGTTCTCAAAGTAATACCAACAGCAAAGCAAGACCCATCCAATCAGAACCACTCCTTAGTTGAAGATGTTTTCTCTGCTGCACCAGTTGCTCCTCAGTTGGATAAAAGTAAGGATACTATTGAGAATGCGGAATGCTCCAATAGCAAGAACTCAACATCACAGTGCTTAACTGCTTCACCAAGAAGTGGATCTTGCATGCAGATGGATCAAGACGATATTATGGCAGTAAAAGTAAAGATTGAGGAGGAAGAAACCTCTGTTTGCAACCTTGATCCCAGTCCACAAAGAGACGAGGTTGGGGAAGAAAATAATACTTTAAAAAATAGATCTTCGACTTGTGCAGATACATTACATACCATGGCAAATGAATTTGATCATGTGGCTGACCAAAGTCACAGAAGTCAAACAACCTGCTCAGACAGAAGTAAGTTAGACAGTAACTCTGAAGTAACCTGCCATAGTGATCTGTCAAGAGTGTGTGCTGTTAAGGTCATTGGTTTATCTTCACCTTCAAAGGTTACTCCGAAAGCATTGCTCTCCAAACCATTGTCCAATAAAACAGCTAAAAATGGAGGGGCTGCTGATGAGTTATCAACGACTGACACAGTAGCAGACGAACACAAATGCAACTTTTTCTTTAACATGACAGAAAATGATGACCAATTTTCTCAGAGTACTCCAGAAAAGGAAAACTCTTCTAAAAAGGTTCTGACAAATCCAGAACTTCCATCAGAGTCATCCCCACCCACATTCGGTAGATGCAGAGAAAGTGCCATGGGCACACACAATTCACCAAGCCAAGAAGTATTTACTTTTCACAATTATTCCAAAGAAAAATTCAGCCCTTCACCTACTACTACCCAAAACTCTGACAATATGTATGAAAATTCTGCATCACCTCAGTTTAGCTTGACATTGGCAGAGTCTCCGGAACCATTCACAGAAAATGGCAATGAAGAAGAGTTAACTCAAGAAACCAATTTGGAGGACCTGAAGAAAGTGGCTGAAAGTGATATTGAAGTTGATGAGTGCATCGTTGAAGAACCTCCAACTGAGGATGAAAATCCTGAGTCAGTTCTCCAAGACTTTAATATTATCAAAATTGAGGAGGAGAACATTCCTATATCAAACAAACAATTAGAAACAAATAGTAATTCAACTTACTCGGATAGTTTTGTTGAGAAACATTCAGATGCAATCATTACCCAACAACTTAATACGGAAAGAGTTGAATCTTCAAGTGCAAGCAATGATTCTTTGAAGCAAGCAAACAGGACTCTACGAATTCTTCAATTACCAGAGGGTAAGCAGTCTTTGCTCCTTAGGACTGCCGAGAATCGATTTGCCATGCCAGTGCAGGTCAAGGCCCCTCCAGGTTTCAAACTGATAACCAATTCTACAAACCCTCAGATCAATGTATCTTATATGAAGCCAGCGTTAGAAAAATCAAGTAATCCTCCTGGTGGAAGCCTGATTCCAAACAGCAGGGGTTTAAGTGTATCAGCACCAAAGGTAAGAGGTGCTGAGAAGGGGACAGCACCTCAGTCTGCTGTTCAACCAAGTGTCAGCACTACATCAAACCACTACTTCATCAACAGCCCAGGTTTTAAGGGTCCGGTATTCCTTTCCAGCACACCACATAATACACCTACAGACAAAACAGCAAAGACACAACCAACTTGCTACTTACTACAGAGGTCTGTTCCACTTGTTCAAACCCCCAGTACTCCTGGCCTCAAATTGGCAAGTACACAACTCCCCCTGAACTCAAGGCCAGTTCTAGCCATGCCTGTGAGCACTGCAGACAAACCCAGCACTCTGCAGACTGGTAGGCAGGCATTCTTGCTACGATACATTTCTCCACCCAAATCAGGCCTACTATTAAACAACCAAGATGCAAAGACTGGAACTCAATGTAGCCAAACTAGTGAAAGTACTGGAAACAAGGTCATATTTAAAATTGTCACTCCTAGCGGTAGCCTTCTCACAAGTGGTGCTCCCACCTTAAGCAGTCAACCGTTGTTTTTGGCCACCAGACCTCAGACACAGTGTTTTCTCGTGTCATCAAACAAAACTAATTCAAATGCCTCCAGCGGAGTAAAGAGATTCATCACCATACAAAATTCTGCACAGAAAGATGCCAAGGAATCTTTAATTTCACCCTCTCGGATGAATGTAAAGGTACCAGTGTGTGAAATGGAAAAACCTATCCTAGCTCCAAGGCCAATCCGGCCTCCAAGCCAAAGGAAAAGGCGCAGGAAACGATTATTTGATGAACTTCCAGCAACGGTGCATAAAGCTAGAAGACTCACAAATAGAGTGCTGACTGAGAGGGAGACTACTGAGTTATGGAAGCCTGTGGCCAAAGACGTGGAAAGGACACTGAGACTTGCCCCGTTCAGTTCTCAACAGGAGGTCAGATGCCCTCGTAGATACCAACCTGTTGTGGTGCTCAATCATCCAGATGCTGACATTCCGGAAGTGGCCAATATCATGAAAGTAGTTAAGAGGCATAAAGGTGCTGTTACGAAGGTTTCTCTGTCTCAGAAAACACTCCAAGCACTCTCAGAGCTTGGTGCTCCAGAGAGGAATTCATTGACCAAAGGTGCATTGTCTCACAGCAATAATCCAAGACCTCGGCCGGTTCAGAGTTCTGTCCAAGAGCGATTCCTCTTGAAACTGAAGTTAAGGAAAAAAAGCAAAAAAAAGTACGAGGTTGTGAAAAATTTATCAGGTTGTAGACAAGAGTCTGTTGTGTTTGACTGCTGGTTTTGTGGGCGGCTCTTCAACAGCCAAGAAGATTGGATAGGCCACGGCCAGCGGCACCTCATGGAGGCAACTAGAGATTGGAATAAACTGTTCTGAAAGTTTTACATCATCTTTAAATTGGTTGATATTTTGTCTTTTTGAGGTGGAACAAAAGGTTGAAGTTGTATATTTTTTATTGACCTTCCACTACATGTTGTTCAATTCTTGTTCCTGTAAATACATATTCTCAAGTTGGTCATGGTTAATCTTTAATAGGTGCATATTCTGGTCAATTATGTACTGCAAGTATGATTTACATCATGCATGCATTGGTCAGATCGAACTGTGAAAATGGTACACTGTAATGAGTAAGCTTAAAGAAAGGGGACAGTGTCAGCAATGGTTGTATGCAGAGTTGGTCTACTCAGGTGATTTCATATTAATCTGGTTTGTCATTTTGCTCATAAAATTCAAAAAATTATAGGCCTATTTTAACGGACCTTTTGTATCTTTTATTAACTTGCACATGAGGACAGGAAAGTGTATTTGTATAGCTTACGCTTGTAGACAAAAACTTTTTTTGCGCTTGTGTTCTTGTTCAAGTTATTGCTTTTTGTATGATGTTTTAATCGAACAAGACATTTTACACTATTCTATTCTAAGATTAGTTTAGAGTTTCCTTGTCAGGATCTTGTCAACACGTAGCATGCATTTGTCAGAACTAGAGGTGAGCTTTTTCGCATTAGTCTTTTTAGTCTGAAAAATTTAGTTGATTGGCAGTTTTATAAAACACTCGCAGAAAAGAGAAAACCTTTATCTGTTAAACAGGGACGTCATCATGGCTCTCTGTCAATACTTGAGGAATACAGTTTAGCCCATTGCTGCATTTCCACTGCGTAGTACCAGCTCTACTCGACTCGGCTTGGTTTTCTGCTGGTCGATTTCCGTTGCTGATGGTACCTCAGGGTAGACTGGGGCCGCGTGAAACTACCGTTGCGTAGTCTTTAACGCAACACACACCTGGGGTGATCCTCTCATCAGCTGTTTAAGACAGGAACATCTGAACCTCCTCAATATAGCGGCTGCAATAAATAAAAGTTACGGTCGCTAAAGTAGCTTCGCTGTTTGAGTGTGGAGGCCATTGATTTGTGCTGTGCATGTACTCAGTGTGTGCCGGGCATTGACCAATCAGTGGTCTGTAATGTTTCATGTGACCTTTTAGTATCTGCTCGCCTCGCTTGGAACCGCAGCTGAGCAGGTACTAAAAAAGTAGTACCAGGTACTTACTAGTAGAAATGCAAAAATTCTAGTCGGGCTGAGTCGAGCTGGTACCATGCAGTGGAAAAGGGGCTCATTTTTCACCCTTTGTAGTGTAGATGCAAAACTATTTTGTTTATTGTTGCTTGTGCTCATGTTGTGAATCATTTTAATCCATCTTTGATTTACAGCTATTACATCTGTATGTATTCATCTTAAAGGTTGATTCACATTTAAATACATTTTGCAATGTTTATTCAATGCAATGTTTATGGTGCAGGATGTTAACATGAATCTGTTACCATGAATCTTGTCACAGGGCTCAACAATCATAATTGGCATCCACTTTGAAAACTTTCAGCTGGTCTAGAGATGATGAAATTGTGAATTATTGTGATCACTGATAGAGCAGTTGTTGTTTTTCTTATCTAGCATTGTTAAAAGGAAACAAAAATTCTGCAACAGTATTTAATGGCTTCTTTTCTGGCCCATGCCCCATCCCTCCAAGTTTCATGGACATGGTTTTGTGTAATCCTGCTGACCAACCAATGGATGCAGGTGTTAAGGTAACATCAGTGGAAAACTTCCAGAAGATATGATATAAGATATATAAGATACAAGATGAAGATGAACCATTTTTACATTACTATAACTTTTTATTGAAAGTTGCTTAACTAAAAATTAGTGATTGAAAGCAGTATTTCTGTTGGAGAAAACAATCAGTGCTGATATCACATATCCTGGTCCAAATCTAATCATGATGATAATGTCGAGTCCTTTCTTACTATACCATACTCACCATAACAGAATGTTAGCCACTTGGACCACTACCACAGCACCATCACTCAAACCTGCTGCTAGTGCTTGATTAGAAGGACAAAGGTAGCTGTTTTTCTGGATCACATCCCACATCTCTTTATGGAATTATACAATGCGACAGGATTTTTTTTTTTAACCACAAAGGATTAGATTATGGTTTATATGAAAATGTAAAACAGCATTTTTGACATGCATTTATTTCAGGATAAAGTGACCCCAGATAAAAACACAGGAAAGGCCTTTTCAAACCTCAAACCGTTTTTGTTAATAAAACGTTTCCTGTTACTATGAAATACTTTTAGAAGTGATTTAATAGTTACTGTAATGTTTTACATGCTCTTGACATTTGAAGTGTAGTAGGAGCCTGAACATAACATAACCCATGTGTTTGGACCCTGCTTTAACTTTGTTTTATTGCATTAATGTACTGTAAATGTCACCGTCAGCATGCTCTACATACATTTGTTTTAATGTTACTTTTGACATACATTTTTCATGGGTTTCAACAAATGTATCACAACCATTGAATGAATTTTATTCTGTTCAGTATGCAAAAGTGACTGAACAATGAAAGCCATGCTTTTGTCCATCCATCCAAAATGGTTTTAAAACAGTAAGCCTCTAATTACTGACGTTCTGACCTCAGCAGTGTCTATGTTTCACCAGCATTTGCTAAATGTTCATTTTAGTCAGCCACTCCAATCAGCATCAGGACATTTTATTCTGCATTAGTCTAATCCTCTGAAATCATTTCTATAAACATAGACGTTGGCAGCTGCATTCCCCTGATACATGTAACTATGAATGAAAACCATACACTCGTTCATGTTTTCAGTCCATGGGGTGTTTTTACAAGCTGTTCTCGTAGGAATTGTTCAACATTTTGGGAAATAAGCTTGAGCTCAGTGGAAGATAATCATTCTTTTCATATTTTCTAATTATTTTAAATCTGTTTTTCTTTTCTGTGATCCACTGCTCTGTAGTGACTGTACTCACCAGCTCTGGGACCACTGCAGGAGATGGGTGATGACACACATGGAGGTTTCCCCCTTCAGCAACATTTGTAATTGACATGACGGCTGATTGGTTCTTCTCCATACTGAGAGTTGAACGGACTCTAAAACACACTGGATGTTTATCATGACAGAAAACCCCCTGTCTCTTTTGAGTTCATGTCTCCAGTGAACACAGCAGCTGTGAGCGTGGTGCTAAAGCTTCGGGTCCTTCCTGTAGGCCCTGCAAACTGCCTGTTTCTGGTCCTCAGAGCTGGTGTGTCTGGTTTATTTATCCTGTGCACAGATGTAAAAATAACAGATGTGACACACAACATGTTAGCTGGTGAGAGCGAAGCTTTAGATGTGAGTATATATCCTTGTAATATTTTGGCAGAGCCAGGCTACCTGTTTCCAGTCATTCTTCTAAGCTACGCTAACCACACCCTGACTCCAGCTCTGTGCATATTAGATTGTTATTCTATGAAAAGAAACTGAATCATGCTTCTTAAACTGTTGACCCACTCAGTAAGGACACATCTGGAGTACATGGTTAGCATTTCTTAGCATTAGACTGAAAGCACATAAATAGCTGCAGCTCCATACTTAAATACAAAATTAATTCCATCCTCTCATCTCAATCTCTGACACTGTCAAAGCCTAAATCACAAGAACTTGAGCTAATCCTTTAATGAAAGCAGCCTAGCCTCCTACAGGAAGCTAACTTCTGTGCTCATAATGTTTGTTTTCAAGCTTATTTTGTTCTCTTCAGATGTAATGGCATCCCAACCCTTTGAAAAACTGTCTAATCTTTACAATTCAAGGTAAATGTACAGGTCTTCTTACATGGCTGTATGGTTTCTGTTTATGGGGATAAATCATTACAACAGTATTAGAAGTTAAAGGATTTCAGTGAGATATTGCATTATTCCCCATGTTTGAGGAGGTTGTTAGTATTTCTCTTGAACTTTCTATGAAACAGAAAATGTTATTGTATTCGCACTGCAAGAACTAGGAACAATTGTGGTTCTAAGAACTCCATTTTAAGGAACTTTTTTAGCTCCTTCTGCAGAGATTGGACTCTCCCAACACACGAGGAACGTTCAGTGACCTGAGTGGACACTGAACGGTTGAACACATGATGCAATACCATCAATCTCCATTTAAAACAAACTAAGAGTAATGTTAGTTGTGTAAACAACAGCGGTGTAGCTTTAACAACTGAACCAATAGAAGTGATGTTTCTACACCAACCAGCAGCCAGCCCAGGTCACTTCAGCGTTCCACTTGGTGATGCAGACTGTGAACAGAAAAAAAAAAAAAACAGCCTTTGTCTTTTCTCTCCAGTGGGCAGCTCCTCTCAGAGAGACCCCAGAACTATTTGGTCAGAAAATATCTAATGAGTTTTTGAATTGGATTAATCAACTCATAACTTTGAATAAATCCTGTACATATCTAATACAGTAATCTAATGATGACAAGCTTTATTTAGAACCTTTTCAGCCCACTCTCTTTGATTGTGTAACTCAGCCCTGTCATACAAACAGCTTGAATTGATAACAGCCAAATGAATGCAGACACCAAATGGATTCCACGTCCTCTTTCTGCTTGTTTTAGACCAGTTTATGTTTCTCTGGCTCAACATGGGTTCATTTACATGATGGAAATGTGCAGTATGAAAACAGCCTGTGTCTCTCTCTGCCTCATCTTCACTGCTCGGACCAAAGAACTATTTGGTTTTATCATGAAAGTTTAAAAAGAACTATTGTCTCTGACTGTAAATATGGATTTTGCACTGTGATGACTACAAACCAATCATTACAAAGGGTGCACTAAAGGCCAGCTTATTGTTGTCAGTTCTAAGAGAAGTTTCAAGTGAACAATCATTAAAATCCATTTTAGTTCGCACACAAAGACAACAGTTAGGATGATGTGGAAGGTTCAACCCTCAAAAGCTCATCATGTACAGTAAACTGTTCCCGTGCAGCAGGCTGTTCAAATCTTTCCTCATGCTAAGTGCCTCAAATGTCCTTTGGCAGGTTGACAGTGTGTACCGGCTTCTTTTGTTTGTCAGTGGTGCGCTCTCCTCCAATAAATGTAAATACCTTATACATAATCAGAGTGGCGTTTTCTTTACTTTAGGATCACAAATGATGGAACACCTATCAGTGAGAACTTGTTTCTTTAATATTTCTAGCTTTCCACAGCACAGATGAAATGTTGAAGTGACCAGCGAGTCCTTTTTTGTGTTATGCCGAAGATGCAGCAAAAAGCCACCTGAGGGCAGCACAACACAAAGTTAGGTGATTTCACAGAATGCTGGACAGGAATTTCAGCTTCGTGGGCCTACATGAAGAAGTGAGGCTCTACAGCAGGCCTACTGTAATGAGCTAATTGTACTTGGTGACTTGTAAGTTTATTGACTTATAATGTGCTTAGTCTTTTTTTATGTTACTGTGCTGTAGTCTCAGTTAATGCTTTAAAAGATGACATTTTGTACACTCTGTCAGTTTAGTAGATAAAACTAAAACGATAGTTGATGAAGGTTTCAGTGATCAGTTATTGGTTCAATTCAAGTGTAACAAAAACTATAATTCAATACAATTAAACATCTTCATTAAGTAAGGTTTTTATTACAGGAAGTTGTTGCATTGATTTATGTAGGTGGACTGAATGTGTATCTTTGGACTGTGTGGGTTCCCTCTGGGTGCCCCGGCTCACAGTCCAGTGGAGGTGAATTGGTGACTAAATGCTCCACAGGTGTGAATGTGAACGGTTGTCTCTCTGTGTGTCGGCCCCGTGATGAACTGATGACCTGTATCTATGTCAGCTGGGATAGGCTCCAGGCCCCTGCTAAAACGGATCATGGATCATGGATGGATGACCATGAACACACCTGAAGCATCTCCCCACAGCTTTTAAAAACTGTCCATTTAAGTGAAATACTGTGTCCCAAATCCACATTACACACTAATTCTACACAGTTTTACTAGATACTTTGAACCACTCTATGGTATTTGAACATTATACATAAAAATCAACAGAGCTCTGCATCTGTGCAATGTGGTCAACATCTATGAATTGTTACTTAACATTTTTAATTGGCCACTCTGGTTTATTTATTTTATTTATTTTACCTTTATTTTACCAGGAAAATCAATTGAGAACAGCTTCTCATTTACAATGATGACCTGGCAAGAGGCCCCAGCAGAAATAAAAACAAAACAAAACAAAAAACAAAAAAATAGTACGCATGAATCCAAGACACACATCCAATGAGGTAGAGACAATGAAGTTAAAAACAGCCTAAATAACTACTAGCAATATATAGAGAGAGGAGAAGGGGAATTAACATGTACAACAGTCAACTAGGGACTGTTGCAGTTTCTGAGTTTGAGAGGAAGGAGGGAGATAAAGCCTTAACATGGGCGGGAGAGGAGGCCAGTGACCAGATTATCAAAGATCATAATGGACAAGCCTCCTCTAAGGCAGCTTATGTCATTGCAGCTTAAAGCAACAGTGTCATGACACTGTCATCCTCATCATGTGACTCCTTGGTCCATGAAAACCAGCCCCTAGAATTTGGATCACATTGGAATCATTAAGAAAAACTAGATTTCACTAATGGTGTTTCTTCTGGATCTAGAACAGGAACCTTTTTAAACACCTAACTAATGAGAACAAACATACCAACACATAGACCTGCTGGTTCATAGTTTACCTGTTGTTCACTAGAGTCAGCTGTCACACTGTCTGCAGTGTAGTTAATATACACTGATATAACTGAGGTACAAAGTTTTTCCATCTCATCTACACTTCTGGGTGGCATGGTGGCACAGTGAGTAGTCCTGTTGCCTCACAGCAAGAAGGTCCTGAGTTCAAATCCTTTACTGTGGTTAGTCTCCATGTTCTCCCTGTGTCTGTGTGGGTTCTCTCCATGTTCTCCCCGTGTCTGTGTGGGTTCTCTCCATGTTCTCCCTGTGTCTGTGTGGGTTCTCTCCATGTTCTCCCCGTGTCTGTGTGGGTTCCCTCCAGGTTCTCCAGCTTCCTCCACCACCAAAAACATGCAGTAGATGAACTGATGACTCTAAACTGTAGGTCTGAATGTGAGTCTGACTGGTTGTTTGTCTTTCTATGTGATGAACTAGTGATTTGTCCAGGATGAACCCCGCCTTCTTCAAAATGAACACTGCCTTCGTCTCCTTCTCTCTCTGGAGCTCGGTGTGTTTAAGAAAAAACAAAAAAACATTTAAATTCACAATAGCACCAATGAAAACAGTGTGTCTGGAGCCCTGCTAAAAGGAAATGACACGTGTGACGATGGATGCAGAACTACAGCCAGTTACACCTGACAGAGACATCACTATGTTTTACCTCCTCCAAGGAGGTTATGTTTCCTCTGGTACTCGCCAGTTTATTATATACACACTATACCAATTATTTACAACAATATACAACCAGCATTAATACGGTGCAATGTGGCGATGCAACGTGCAAACAAGAAAGAGCATCGTGTACGGGAATATAAACGTGATATGAGTATTTGTATTGGTAGGTGTGGAGCTGGATGTAATGGCTGTCACATTATAGTGATAGTCTTTACTCAGTATGGATATCACTAACATGTTGCAGAGAGGTGGAATGGGGCAGAGGCTGCTGGATTCTGAGGTGGCTCCAGATCAAGTTGTGGATTCAAGACATTTTTTTCACATTCTTTAACATTTCAAATCACATGCAGCAGTTTATGAACAAATAAAGATAATAAAAAAGCATGAGGTACTCAGGATCCACATTGAAAAAAGACAGACGTTTATTTAAGTCCCTGTTGAATCCAATTTTTGTTAAATGCATCGCTGAGGAAAAAGTTCAGTTCTCAAAATAGAAAATACATAATAAAATGCTTAAAATCAAAAGGCACCTCACCAACACATGGGAGCTGTGTAAATAATGAACAGTTTTTGCCCTGGTAACAACATCTGAGACAAAGTCCACTCACAGAATGAGCCTTAATTCAACTTGTAAACAAAATACTAACAATACAAGTTCCTAAATAGCTAAAAGCACCACTGCAGTACTTGGTTGTTGTGTGTAGAAAAAATATTTATTTGAGTTGCTCCAGAATTGCAAAGTGATGGATGGAGAGAAGGCATTCTCTACCCCCCTCCTCACCTGGTTCATGGTGACGATAAAAAAGCAAACATCTTACTGATGTTAGATTTTAGTAAACTGAAATACTAGAATAGTACATGTATGTATATTTGTATATTGTTTGTATCTGCTGCCAGCTGCACAGCAGTCACCAGTGTTCTCATGTCTGCCTGTCTTTTCCCTTTGGGTTTCCATCTATGCTTCACTCAGGTTAAGCAGACTCTGTCCTATCCAAAGCCATCTTCTTCTGATTTCTTCCTCCATTGGTTGGTGATGTGTTTGGATCCAAAGATGCAGGTTACTGATTTTAGTCAGCCAACGAATCCCAAGGATTTGTGTTGAACATTTGATAATGGTTAGTTCTGTATCTTGTCATTCTTCAGGATTATCAGTTCTGTGATTGATATAGAAGAGATAAAACTTAAAGATGTTACAGTCCTTGTTTATCTATTGCCTTTTAGATTCTGATTAGATGTGTTTTTACCCGGGTTATAAGGTGCACGGACACAGAATGATTTAGTTGTATTCTAACTAAAGAATAAATTACATTTGTTTGAAAAGGATATTGCAGAAACATATCCAGAGGTCAGGCAGTGCAGCAGAAAGATTAGAAATTCAATAAAAAATGTCAATAATTAGGTATGAATAGTGTTGAACTGAAAGGAGGATGAATCTGTCAGTTTGTATGTAGCAGGTATGTCATGTAGGCAGATACAGACAATGGGCCAATGCAGCAGGAACACAGCCAGGTCTGCAGGCTTCTGTAGGCCTTCAAAATAGGTCATGTTCACATCAGAGATGTCTGCTTAATTTTTATGACTTCTCTGCTGCTGGAGTGGTTCAGACCAGTGGCCCGTGGCTGTGGAGAGGAGCACTGTGTGGGGGATGGGATGGATGTAGGAGACCTCTACATGAAGCAGTTCAGAGACAGCAGCTGACTGAAGACTTTTCATCTCAGCTGATTTCTGCACGGTGATGGACTGTAGCTCTTGTACAGAACAAACTCATTGATTCACTACTCTAAGGATTGTATTTGAATTTGACTGTTTACTTATATGTAAGGACAGTCACCCCAAAATCCAACATACATATTACATTCACCTTAAAACCATATCGACACAATGAAGGAGGCGTGCATCGACTCGTGGTCTGGAGGACAGCTAACTACAGCTTAGCCAACTTTCCCTCCCTCATTATCATGTGTCACCTTACCTGGTGCACACGGTCACAGATGATGCCTAACACACCTACAGCTGCTGAGACATTCGTCATAACCTTTGGTGAGAGAAATTTCACACACATCCCGAACAAACGAAACCCTAAATGTAAAATCTACAGTATCAAAATAAAGGCTTCTGTATTCCCACATCAAACTCTATCAGACACCTGAAAACTGGACCGGTGAGTCACTGGTAATGTGAAAGTTCACGTTAGCGCCTATGGACAGTAAACATGCTTAGCTCAGCATCGGCTTTAAAACGTTACTGTTTGCTAAATATTTTTGTAACAGTTGTTTTTTTATGGTGAGTTAACACATTAACATTTCCAATGTTGTGGGCCGTTTGCATGTTCGCAGCCCTAGCTGCTAAATTCCTTTGGAAACCCCCCCACAAAGAAGAACATGGCCCAAGGATGGTCAATGGAAGCTACAGCCTTTAGAAAACAATGACTCATGTTGTGTGTCACAGTAAATCTTTATTTCTAGTGCAGACAACATACAGTGCTCATATTGGTATTCCCTTTGTTTTACAAGGTGTCACTTTGATTCTTTATACTGTTGAGAAAATCCACAATAGAAGTGAAAATCAAACACGTCACATTAAAATGGCTTCATGTTTGGACAGCGTCCTTCAGTGGTTCCTGCCTCTGGTCTCTTACAGCTGTCGCAACACTGGGACACAATGACACATCACATGTACACAGTCATCGACATCAGGTTGAGGGTTCGCGTCCTTTGACGGTCCCACCTACATCAAACGTGTTGACATATGAGCGGACATCAGTGTTTAACCTGAACAGAATGATATGAGTCATCCCACTTTAAGACCATCTGGCTTGATATCCAAACGTTTTGTGTCACCTGTTCTAAATGTGCCATGAGAACGTTTGACCCATAGAGGTGTGAAGCAGGGCTCCCAGAAAACTGAACCACGGTCAGGTTTGACTAAATAATCTGTAGTCTCACTAGCTCTTTCCACAACTATGTCTCAAAGGCATTAAATATGCATGTCTTCTTTCTAAATGCATGATGGGAAATTTTGAGCACATATAGTAATGAACTTGGCAAATGCTAGAGTTTGTTATACGCCGTTTATGTGGATAATAGCACAGAATACATTTTTGTTCTCACTAATAGTTTTTTTTGCATGATAATAATTCTCTACAAAATATAATTTTCATGTTTGTATAAAATATTTTTTCCGTGGTAAAAAATATACTATTATGTGCTCAAAAAATATAATGCCAGACATTTCACGATCTTCATCAGCATTTCAGGTGAAGTGAAGCCGACTCCACTTAATGTAAGCCTTGAGATGGGGTTTAAAGTTCTGGCCAAAAGACGCTAGTAGGTGGACCTTAAATTGAGATTATTTGGTCAAATTGCTATTTCCAAAGACAAGAATGATCTTTGACATCCACCTTTCACTGCCTTCAGTGTGGAGCTGGAGCTACGAAGTGATCAGCTCACCTAAACATGTCTCTAAAGCCCACATTTAACACACCATGGGAACTATCTTCTGCCTATTGCAAATTAGTGCACAGCACAGTGCTAGTACCCTGCCGATGCAGCCTTTTCCATGCCCAACTCCCACCTTGTTTACGTAGTACATGATCATGGACACATCTACACTCACATGGCCGCGATGGTCTCACAATGAAGTGTGGTCGTTGATGGAGCATCGCTATCTCAAGGCAGCAGAAAATGATTGTGTCATAGACCAAGAAAATCTTGGTCTAAAGTGTTTCTTCTGCTATTTAAAGCACACAGCATTCAGGCAGGAGGATGCACCAACCAGAGGGAGGGTGGAGGCAGACGGTCCACCGGCCAAGGAACACAAACCTGTCCCTCAGTGCAAACAAGTGCTGCTGCTTAAATAGTAATGTGTGAGGTTCAGGAGCACCTGGCTTTTAAAGGATGGCACTAATTCGTATGACTACAAAAACACACCTATGAATAATCAAGCGACTAAATGCAGCCTCTTTGCATCTTGAACCTCAGTTTGTGCCCAGATTATGTGCTTTTTAACCAGCAAAAGGGAATTGAACCCACCCTAAATGCCCTTACACCATGAACTAAAGACCATGCTAGGGTAGGCTAATCGCCTCCTGGCTCTAGCTCCATCTTCTCATCTCACTCTCAGACAGAAAGTATAGAAATGGTTATTTCAGCCTGCCTGACTGTAGGAATGGTCCTCAGCTTAAATCTGCCTTATGAAAATAAGCCTGACTTGTAGTGAAATAAGCCTGACCCCCTGTTAATGCTGTCTTATGAGACAACTCACTGGAGAAAACATGGAAGTTTCTGGAATGACTAGAAAGCTGATGATCTTCTAAAACCTGAGTTTAAGTTTGGATGATACTACAAACTACAATTAGAAGCAAAATTATTTTATCCCCATTATATATTTACTTTTTATTTACTGGCAAAATATATTTATTATCAGCTTTCAACCTGAGCTTTTAATCATATATAACACAAAATGCTACTTTTACTGAATTCTGCAGTCTCAAAATGCTCTCAGTAGTAGAGCGGTCGTCCACTAATCAGAAGGTCGGTGGTTCCATCCCCAGCCCCTGCGGTCTACATGTTGAAGTGTCCTTGAGCAGATACTGAACCCCAGTTCTCTCCCAGTATCTGTTCCATTGGTGTGTTTGTGTGAATGGTTACTGCTCCTAATGAGCAGGTGGAGCCTTGCATGGTATGAATGTCACCACTGTATGAATGTTGGTGTGAATGTTGGTGTGAATGGGTGAATGCCGGTGTGAATGGGTGAATGTTGGTGTGAATGGGTGAATGCTGGTGTGAATGGGTGAATGTTGGTGTGAATGGGTGGATGTTGGTGTGAATGTTGGTGTGAATGGGTGAATGTTGGTGTGAATGGGTGGATGTTGGTGTGAATGGGTGGATGTTGGTGTGAATGGGTGAATGCTGGTGTGAATGGGTGAATGTTGGTGTGAATGTTGGTGTGAATGGGTGAATGTTGGTGTGAATGGGTGAATGCTGGTGTGAATGGGTGAATGTTGGTGTGAATGGGTGGATGTTGGTGTGAATGGGCGAATGTTGGTGTGAATGTTGGTGTGAATGTTGGTGTGAATGGGTGAATGTTGGTGTGAATGGGTGAATGCTGGTGTGAATGGGTGAATGCTGGTGTGAATGGGTGAATACTGGCTTGTGTTGTAAAGCTTTGATTGGCCAGTCAGACGAGAAAGGTTCTATAGAAGTACAGTCCATTTTCCATTTACTTTAGCAGCAGTGTCCCAAATGTAGGCCTTTTGTTAACATTGTTACATTTACATCAGGGGTCCATGCCCCAATTCCTAGACTTTCACCACTGCTGACCCAAAAGCTCCAGAAAAGTGGGCTCCAGTTGCTCAGAACCATCCAGATCAGACCCAGAAGTTTTAGGATGCTGGTCTGTGGAACCATGAAACCAAACTGGAACTTTTGGGGCTCCCTGTAAAATCCAGAATAGAATTTAAAATCCTTCTCCTCACGTACAAAGCCCTTAACGGTCAGGCACCAACATACCTTCAGGAGCTTGCAGTACCCTACTACCCATCTAGAACATTATGCTCCCTGGATGCAGGGTTACTTGTGATCCCTAGAGTCTCCAAAAGTAGAACGGGAGCCAGATCCTTCAGCTATCAGGCTCCTCTCCAGTGGAACCATCTTCCAGTCTGGGTCCAGGAGGCAGACACCCTCTCTACATTTAAGAGGAGGCTTAAAACTTTCCTTTTTGATAAAGCTTATAACTAAGGCTGTCTTAGGCTAGTCTTTAGCTCTGCTGCTATAGGCCTAGACTGCTGGGGGACTTCCCATGATGCACTGAGCTCCTCTCTCTTCTTCTCCCCCTTCTTCTTTAAACACTCATGTCTCATTAATTCATGTTACTAACTTGACTTCTTCACCGGAGTCGTTGTGCTTTCTCATCCCGCAGGTCACCGTGGACCAATCTACTGCTGGTTGACACCCTCTGACATCATTATCATTCACTATATTATATATATGTTATCATTATAATCATCTTTATTAATATTATTATTATTATCAGTGTTGTTATTGTAGCGTGTGATTTGGTGCTATACAAATACATTAAATTGAAAATTGAATTATGGATCAGCAGTATGTCTGGAGGAGGAAGAATGAAGCTGATGCTGAAAAGAACACCCTACAGTGAAGCATGGCGGTGGATCAGTGATGCTCTGGGGCTGCTTTGCTTCCTGGACCACTGGAAACCTGCAGCCTGTAGAGGGTCAGATGGATTCCATCAAGGATCAGGAAATCCTAGAAGAAAACGTCTCCATCTGTGAGGAAGATGATGCTCGACCGTCATTGGATGTTCCAAAAGGACAAAGATCCCAAGCAGACCTCAGAGTCCACCAAGGCTTGGTTTCAGAAGAAGTCCTGGATCATTCTAGAGGCCGTCACAGCCGCCTGACTAGAATCCCATAGAAAATCTATGAAAGGATTTGAAGAATGTGGTTGTAGCAGGTAAACCAGGAATATTCCAGAACTGGAGGCCTTTGTCCATGAGGAATGGGCTAAGATTCCTCAGGAACGCTGCCAGAAGCTGGTGTCTGGATCTGCATCATGTTTACAGCAGGTCATATGGTCTCTACAAAGAACTAGAGACGCTGGTCATTAAGGGTTGGATCATTTAGAGACTGCAGCAGTAAAAGAAGAGTTTTGGGTTATATTTGAGAAAAACACTTGTAATATCTGATGTATTGATATATTCAAACAGTTTTTGTGTGATTTGGTTATTAACAGCTGATCAATAGTAGATTTTGCCAATAAACCTGATATACGATGGTTGAATCATTTTCCTTCCAACTGTGTACGATCTAGTTGTGTGTACTCTCCTATCACAGTGAACATTGGCACATAATTCTGGCACTAGATGTATAGTTTGTGCTTTGTAGCACTTTTTTTGGAATTATTATCTCACCAAGTGAGGGGTACTATAGTACATAATAGTGCAATATTAGTCAGACAAGAGTCTACTTGATTTGGCAGCATACATAGTGTCTCCATAGAAAATATTCATAGGCTTCATAAATTAATCTTTACCAAGATATACATAAATGTAAAATTCTGTAAGGGTGGATTTATATTAATAAATACATATAGCACAAACACACCACGTTTGTATGTACCTACTCATGCACAGTTGCACACATAAAAAACACATGCTCACAAGGATTCAAAAGTGTTTCCACATGTGTAACCACTCATTTAAAATTATACAGTGTCTAGCAATGCCATTAGAAACATAATAACATTAATAAATATAGATCTTTGTAAATGGTCAATCAAAGTATTTAAAGGTGCAACTCAGTGATATTTGTCTTTCTTTGCATAATAGTGTACCAACAATGGTTTGCAGATGTTGATGTCAGTCCTTTCTCCTGAATGGTCCTGTAGCTAGTGGGTGTGGCTTTATTTTGGTTTGGTTTTTCAGTGAATGATGAACAGATTGTAAATAAAATGAGTGGAAAACACTGAGTTAACTGAAGGGTGCTATGGATCCGGCTCAGTCATGCTCAGTCATGGTTTAAATGTAAATCTGAAGCAGAGCGTCTGTTCTCAGCAGCCACATTAAGAATATCGTCGAAGGTTGTTTTGTGGACATTTTGCATGTTTTAAAAGCATAAATACACATTTGCAGCACATTTAGATGGTAACAAACATTTTGTGGCAGTTCATGAATATAATGTCATCACTAATTTTCAATGTATAATATACAGTAGCTCATCTCACAGCATCTTTCTTTCCTTTCCTATCTTTCCTTTGCAGGTCAGCAGCTTTTGTCCACGTAGTATTTATGAGCCACAATCAGATTTCATACTCATTCAGACAGCATTTATACGCATTCACAAGTGAATTTCATGCTCTAGAGATGAGAGCTGCTCAAGGGGAAATAGACCCAGTGTGTAAAGATAGCATAGTGGGGAAAAGAGCAATCACAGAGTCAGTGGACATACACAGGCTGGGATGGCAGTGGATGTCTCCACAGCTGTGACGGATGGTGAAACAGCTGGACGCTGGGCACACTGGATGTTAAGCCTGAAAGTTCAATCCCAATAAAGCATCCCGTTCTTTCTGCCAACGCCATCAAAGGCTAGGACAGGAGAAGAAGTCTTTACTGATGACTTGGACTGTGTTTGAAATCACATACTAACGTACAGCGTACTGTACATACTCAGTCAGTATGTTCTGCATAATATCTCCTCAACAAATGATTAACTATGTCACACCAGCAGACTGTTCACTCAAGCAATGCATCTTCTCTGCATCACGTGACTCCATGGATCACATTGCCCTTCTCTTTAATACATCCATGTCCCAGACACCGTTGAACAAAAACTGAAATGAATTTTCATAAATATTCAGAATCTACACAGTTGATTTCTTGCCTCAAAATAATCATAAGTGAATTTAGTGATGAAAATTTGAAAAAAAACAAACTACAGGTGCTTCAACTGTCTGCCTCACAGTCACCAATCAGACAGTCTGAGGAGATGCAAAGCATTCTGGGACACTTTAGTTTGTGCAGTAAGCTCATGCTGCATACTCTGTGGCATTTCTCACATAAAACAAAATCCTCAGTTGAAACACAAAACCTACTCAGTTTGACATCATACTTAGTATGAATAGTATGTTACAATGTGATTTCAAACACATCCTTGGTTCCTTGTAATCTTGACCCAGCTGAGGACCTGAATCCGGCTGGGTACAAACTGTTTAATCTAAAGACTGACTACTGTTTTCCAGCAGGCTGCTGCTACTGGGGTCTCAGGTCTGATTCTCAGATCTGATTCCCAAATAGTTTTTGGGTCTAGTCAGATCAGGTCTGACCATTTGGACCAGGTCCTCTAATCTTAGACAGCTGGATTGGAAATAACTGAGGACCTTCTTGCTGTGATGGTGCCAACTACTGAGCCCCTGAAGAGCCATAATACTGATTGCACCTTTAACCTGCATGAAACAAAATATTAATTTGAAATTAATAGAATCTTTCTTGTGTATTCCTTACAAAAACTGATTAGTAACACATTTAAATATAATTTGTTATAAAGGGTTCTGAAATGTCATTGGGATACGAGGCCTGAAAACTCAACCTGTGGTTTAAGGGCAAAGCTGAAGGCATTGAGACTCAAACACTTACGGAGTAATTCAGGTACAGGACGGCTGGAAGGCCTGGCAAGTCCAAGCATAAGAAAACTATACAGTGGTTTCATTCCTCCAGGGGCCAGTTCGTATGTTTCCTGTGGCGTCTGAACCAAACAGGCCGTCTTCCTGAAGGCTCCTGTTTCGGCCGATGGTACCTCGCCGGCTGACGGTGGCGTGCTGCCGAGGCAGGGTATTCCTCGGGAAACCTTGCGGCTCCCCCTCCACGCAGAGAGTATATTTTTCTTTGTCTGTTGTCTTTGACATGCAGCCGTATGAGTCAGGGTCTTGCTGATAATGTACGGTTAAGGGGTCGGGTTTCTCACAGCAGCTTGTGGGAGAAGAGTGATCAGCCGACCTGTACATGTGCCACTGGCAGGCGTGTACCCCGTGAGAAGGCAGGAAGAGGCTGTGACAGGAAGTAATGCTGTCATGCAGGTTGTGTTCGTGGCTGTGGCAGGGGGTCATTGAGTCTTGTACGCTGTGACAGGAGGTCTGCCGTTGTAAACTGGAGGCCAGCTGCTTATCCAAGTGAGGGCTGGGGCAGGGAAGCTGGATGTCTGGGTGTGGACTGCTGGAAACCAGAAGGGAACCTTCAAGGAGGTGTGCAGCATGAGGGCTGTCCAGATGGGAGCTGTGAGCACTCCCATCCATACTAGTGGATGTCATGTGGGAACGGTAGTCCTGAAGGCATGGGCGTGGGCGGTTGAAGGAGCGTGACTTTGCTCTGTTATTAAGGCAGCTCTGCAGAGGCAGAGGGGGACGAGGGAGCTCATCAGAAAGCGACTGTGGACGTGGCGAGGGCAGTGGCTCAGTGAGAGGGGATACGGGGGTTGGAGTAACGGGACCCATCATGGCCACGCAGCAGGGACCTGTGTGGTTGAGTGTGGGGCTCTGGGGAGGTGGTGTTATTTTGGTGTAAGAACTCTGCATAAGGTGAGGAGAGAGGAGCGGCTGCTTGCCTGAGAATGGGGAGCTCAAGTGGCAGTGTGGCTGATGGAGGTCCGGACTCTTGCCCTGTCCGTCCACATTCCCATCCCCTGTTTTGGTCTTGGACTTGGACGAGCAACAAGCCCACCAGCGGTGCCATACGTCATCACGTTTGGCACAGTGCTGGATGAGAAGGAAGAGTCCTAGAGTGACACAAAAAGCCCCGTACAGGCAGCTGAAAATCATATCCAGGAAATGCCCCAGTGATACCGCCAATGCTGCTAAAGCCCAGGTAGCCAGGAACAGAAACAGGGTGAAGGCTGTGGCCCGGAGCTGAGATTTAAATGAGTGCTCATTGGCCAGAACCGACACGCCAGTTGCAAATGGTGGACAGTCCACAGCAGACCCCGAAGCTCCCCCTGTGTCAGTGTGGCAGTGATGGTTTGACTCACTAGATAATTGCTGCTGCTCCTCACTCAGAAGTCGCAGTTCATACTTCCTCTCTGGGTGGCGTTTTAGCTGAATGTAGGTGCACAACAAGTACACAGACATGATGAAGACAAGAAGACTCATGGGGGCATAGAAACCTCCCAGGCTTGGTTCCCATGCCATCCAGCAACTATAAGAGACACACAGAGACATAAAAATCTTTTTTTTTATTGAATAATGAGTAAAAACATGATTGTCAAGAAATAATGAGTACTTACTACAAAGCGTCATCCCTGCTGCCGTAGTTATCCAAACCAAATGCTGCTGTAACTCCCACAATTATGAGAGGGATTCCATCACTTACCAGATAGAATCTACAAGGAAGAGTTAAAATGATATTGGTGAGTATTAATTCTGGCCTGAGGATTTTTCAGGGTAAAAGCTGAGGTAGAAAGACAAAGTACAGTGTCACACATTACAGTCGGTGGTTTTAAGATTCCTCACAGTCTTAAAAATCACATCTTCAAAATCTTTGGTGATCCTCACACATTTCATGTACATCAGGTCAAAATTCAAATCTCCAATACTTGAGTTATAAAGATACCTGTGAATCTTAGTAGCCTACTAATTAGCAATGTCAGCAATGCCAACCGCCAAAAATGAGGACCATGGCACACAATGTACCTGCTAAACATCAGTATGCTAATGCTGTCAATATGAGCATTTTTCAATGCTGTATTTACTATTTAGCTCAAAGCACCAAGAGCTTCAGAGAGCAGCTAAAAAGACAGCAGACACGTATGGCCCTTTTTATACCTAAAGCACTTGGTCTAAAGTCCATGGTGCAAGTTCAGTTAGGGTGCACCCAATTTATGATAATCTGGGTTCAAAGTAAGGTGAAAGATGCAAAGGGTTTGTATTTAGTCCCTTTATTATGCGTAAGTAAGTTTTGGACATAAAATGAGTCAAACCAATCAGAGTGTAATCTCCCTTAATAAGCCATGTGTGCCTGAACCTGGTAAATTGCTATTTACACAGCATAACCTGTCTGGCTGAGGGACAGGTATGTGGTCCATGGCTGGTGGACCCTCTGCCTCCTCCATCTTCCAGTCCTCTGTCCCATCAACAACTCCATTTGACTGCATGTGAGCAAACGCATTCCTATGTGTGTAATAGGTCAAGTGATGTATGCAGATCAGGCCGGCCAGGTCAAGAAAATGATATTATACTTACTTAGCTGTGGGATGCTGGTTGGTGAAATAATACATCATTAATGAGGAACATATAAATTACATTACTTGCAGCGATCCCCAGCAGCAGAAACAATGAGTGAATTAATCATTTAAATATATCCAACACGCCGACAGTATGTAATGTTAATTGTTGTTCTGTGTTCTTTTAAAAATCCAAAAGGTCACACACAGTCCAGGTTCATACAGTGAAACAGTCCAGGTTCATACAGTGAAACAGTCCAGGTTCATACAGTGAAACAGTTTGGAGTAAAGCAGCCAGAGGTGTGGGAGTGAGTCTGTAATCTGAGAAAAGTATTTGTATGGATGAACATGTACATGCAGATTCAGTCGATCTCTGCATCACCAGTGTACGTGTGTTGTGAACCAGTGTATGAGGCCACATCTGATTAGGGTTGGGTATCGAGAACCCTTTCCAAATTGGAACCGGTTCCAAAACTCAGATTCCAGAATTGTTAAGAAATTTTCATTTTGATTCTGCTTATCGGTTCCTAAATAAATGTCACTCATGTCAAAGTTAAGTCCAGTTTCTGTGATGGTGGCATGCAGCTTCTGTAGTTTCCACCTCACAGGTTGGATGGGTACATCCACCATGGACCCCAGCAAGCAGCGCTCAAAAGTGTGGATTTAGTTTGTCCTGAAAAATGCTGGGTTGGCGCAATGCAATACCAGAATTAGTGAGTGTACCATGTTTGATGCGTTGCACTGAGCCAACAGCCAGCAGCACCTTGTCCCAATCGTGAAAATGAAATAACTTATTATCCTCTTATTCTCAACCACAACTTATACTTGACTGAAATTCAAAAAACGATGTCAAATGCAAAGACTGAAATATATTTTTTGGTAGATGAACGTCTGCAGATTGCTAAAATTAGTAGCCAGTTTCCTGCCGCTAAGCTAGTAGCAGTGATCCCACAACGTGATACAAATATATGGATGAGTCATTCATAAAGAGTGCTACATTATTTATACAGAACGCCTTGAAAAAAGGTTTTTTAATACATTTTTCTTCTGTGAAATAAGCATGTGGCCTGGTCTGATCCTGCCCCTCAAAGAACTGGAACCAAAAGCAGAATCGGAATTGGAATCAAAATCGTTAAAATCTCAGCGATGCCCAAACCAACATCTGATCACGGCCTTTAAATAGCAGGAAAAACACTGTCGGTTGACTTTAGACCAGGTTTGTGTTGGTCATTGGTTTGGTCTGAACACACTTGGTATGGATAACAGGTATGGAAAAGTTCTGCTTGTGTCATCTGCGTCATCAACAACAAAAAAGGTCACATTTGTGAGACATCTCGTGGTATTCAGAACAAAATAGACACGCCTGCAGCGAATGCATGGATGACATTTTGCTCTGGTGGACAGCAAACACTTCCACTTCATCAGCTGTTCATGAGCAGATCGTAAACAGCTCTCTCTTCTCTGGTCGTTTCATTTTGCCATGCGTCTGGTGATGGCTGATGACGACAGCCCTCAGCACATAAAGAGCCACATGAATTCAAATCAAACCGTTCTCATTCATGTTGCATCGCCATGAATCAGGTATGTATGCGATCTGGGACCATTTATGAAAAATCTGACTTTTGTCAGCCTGGTGATGGGAACATAGCCTGAGATGTGTCAGTGCATTCTGACAGGGTAAGCAACTAGGGGCAGCAGTCTGCAAGGGCACCATGGACCATCTTATTCAACAGTCCAATTCATCTGAGAATCTTTTCAATGCTATAATCCTTACAGCAGAACTGTTTAACAGCCTTCAACCTGTTTCACCTCATGATCTCCTGATGGTTTTGAAAAGGAGGAGACGACTTGTTGTTCGATGAAAGTCGATGAAGCAGTCGTGGTTAAGTCAAACACTAATCAGAACATTGCTCAGGCCTGTTGTGCACATAAACACCTGCTGACTAATTTACCTGAGGATGGTTGGTTTGGTGCGAGTCTTGGCTGGCCCAGTCCTGTCCTGGGTTCGAAGTGGGTCTTTGGATACGTCTTTACAGAGGTTTCTAGCGGTAAACGTCAGCCACAACATGGTAGACAAAGAAGCATAGTGGAGCAGGATGCCAACCTAACAGATAAAGAGCAATATGAGTTAATGGTACAAACGATCATTATTAACCTGAGATGGCGTCAGGGTTTGGTATCTTAGTCTGCTCTGGTTGGTTGGTTGTTCATCCACAGTCCAGTTGCTGTTATTTATATACCTCCACCACCTGACCCATGACCTCATTAGGTCTCTTACATTGGTCTGGCACTAGGTCTTTGGCTCATTGTCTTGGTGTAATGTGCCTCAGCTACTCAGCAGCCTGTTTTTGCCTTAAAGGTTTGGTCCAGATGGCTGTAGTCTGAAGTAACTGTCTTATGCAGGTAACGTCAGGAGTAACTTTAATAGGATATGCTAGGATCCATCTTTGGTGAAAATTTCATGCAAATCCATCAATTAGTTTTAGTGTAATCCTGCTAACAAACAAACAAACAAACCGAACCAATCACATAAGCTCCTTGGTGGAGGTAAAAATATAGAGATATAGTTTGATCATCATCTTAAAGTCATCATAAAAGTCATGAAGTCATACCATACTTATGTAAATAATAACAGGACCTGACAAAAACATGAAAACCACTACATATTTGTGTTTTACATTCCACAAAAATTATAACATTAACCAGCTGTCTAATAATTGTAGGTCCCCCATACATCTTAAACCAAACATATCTGGAACTAAGAACTATTTGTTGGTATTACATTTGTGTTCAGTTGTGTATTTTGAACTGTGACAGATGTGTAGTCACCCTATCACTAAATGCACTCCATCCAATTACTTTTGTGTCATGCTGCTAACTGAATAGTCACAATGTTATCACTGATTAAAGTTGCATGGCCATCAAATGAAGCCATTCACCATTAGAACTGTTAGAGTATAATTACAGTATGTCCACTGAATCATGCTTTACTTCATTACCTCAGCCAAGGAGGTTATGTGATTGGTTCGGTTTGTTTGTCTGTTTGTTGTCTGTTTGTTAGCAGGATTACGTTAAAGCTAATGGACGGATTTGCATGAAATTTTCACCAAAGATGGACCCTAGCATATCCTAGACAGTGTTTTTCCTACCATAGTACAGGCCTGGCCCGGGACCCCCTGCCAGGCTCCTTTGGGAGCCTCTGTGCTGCACTGTTCTGAAAGATGCTGTGTTGCTGAAAAGATATCAAACAACGCCAAGATCACTGACTGTGAATGTAACCATCATCATTGTTTGTGTGTGTTGGGGTGGGTGGAGTGAATGATCTCCTCCTCACTACAAATCTTTGTTCAACATGGCGGTTCTCTGATTAAGTCATCAAACTGGACAGGAAGCTGAATCCACCGTAACGTGACACAGTAGTAGTAGTAACTGGTAGTTTAATGATAACCTTCTCCAGACATCAGCTGATTAATATCTCCTGTGTGGCTGTCCGTCATGATGCAGCTGGTTCATGTGAGTTAATTAATTATAACTAATTATCATTAGCTAACATTAATTCATCCATCTGATGTCAGACTGGTAAACTTAAACTAAAGGTGAAATACTTTATTTTAATTCAGTTTGTGGAAATGGTTTAAATGCATGTTAAAATGAGGTACCATTATTTATTTTAGGATTAAATCAGAGGAGGAGTTAACATTTAAATATAAACATAAACTGACCCTGTTTACTGTCTGCACTGACACAGACTAACATGAACAGAAGCAGCAGTCAGAGCTCAGGTTTGTAAAAGAAGTGAAACAACATGATGAGACAGAGAGCAAGAGAGAAGGTGATGAAGAGGATGAGAGAGGAAGAGCAGGTACTGCCCACTGTGACCAGGATAGAATCAGCATCATGTTCCTGTGATGTTCAACACAAACTGACCTGATCACATTAAACAAAGGAGAGATTTATGTTCTTTAGTCATTACAATATAACAACAACACAAACCTATAGGCTCAGTATAACAACAACACAAACCTATAGACTCAATAAAACAACAACACAAACCTATAGGCTCAATATAACAACAACACAAACCTATAGGCTCAATATAACAACAACACAAACCTATAGGCTCAATATAACAACAACACAAACCTATAGCCTCAATATAACAACAACACAAACCTATAGGCTCAATATAACAACAACACAAACCTATAGGCTCAGTATAACAACAACACAAACCTATAGGCTCAATAAAACAACAACACAAACCTATAGGCTCAATATAACAACAACACAAACCTATAGGCTCAATATAACAACAACACAAACCTATAGGCTCAGTATAACAACAACACAAACCTATAGGCTCAATAAAACAACAACACAAACCTATAGGCTCAATATAACAACAACACAAACCTATAGGCTCAATAAAACAACAACACAAACCTATAGACTCAAAATAACAACACAAACCTATAGGCTCAATAAAACAACAACACAAACCTATAGACTCGATATAACAACACAAACCTATAGGCTCAATATAACAACAACACAAACCTATAGGCTCAATATAACAACAACACAAACCTATAGGCTCAATATAACAACAACACAAACCTATAGGCTCAATATAACAACAACACAAACCTATAGGCTCAATATAACAACAACACAAACCTATAGGCTCAATATAACAACAACACAAACCTATGGGCTCAATATAACAACAACACAAACCTATAGGCTAATTATAACAACTACACAAACCTATAGACTCTATATAACAACAACACAAACCTATAGGCTCAATATAACAATAACAGAAACCTATAGACTCTATAACAACAACACAAACATATAGGCTCAATATAACAACAACACAAACCTATAGGCTCAATATAACAACACAAACCTATAGGCTCAATATAACAACAACACAAACCTATAGACTCAGTATAACAACAACACAAACCTATAGGCTCAATATAACAACAACACAAACCTATAGGCTCAATATAACAACAACACAAACCTATAGGCTCAATATAACAACAACACAAACCTATAGACTCAATATAACAACAACACAAACCTATAGGCTCATTATAACAACAACACAAACATATAGGCTCAATATAACAACAACACAAACCTATAGGCTCAATATAACAACACAAACCTATAGGCTCAATATAACAACAACACAAACCTATAGACTCAGTATAACAACAACACAAACCTATAGGCTCAATATAACAACAACACAAACCTATAGGCTCAATATAACAACAACACAAACCTATAAGCTCAATATAACAACAACACAAACCTATAGACTCAATATAACAACAACACAAACCTATAGGCTCATTATAACAACAACACAAACATATAGGCTCAGTATAACAACAACACAAACCTATAGGCTCAATATAACAACAACACAAACCTATAGGCTCCTTATAACAACAACACAAACCTATAGACTCAGTATAACAACAACACAAACCTATAGGCTCAATATAACAATAACACAAACCTATAGGCTCAATATAACAACAACACAAACCTATAGGCTCAATATAACAACAACACAACCTATAGGCTCAATATAACAACAACACAAACCTATAGGCTCAATATAACAACACAAACCTATAGGCTCCTTATAAAAACAACACAAACCTATGGACTCAATATAACAACAACACAAACCTATAGGCTTAGTATAACAACAACACAAACCTATAGGCTCCTTATAACAACAACACAAACCTATAGGCTCAATATAACAACAACACAAACCTATAGGCTCAATATAACAACAACACAAACCTATAGGCTCAATATAACAACAACACAAACCTATAGACTCGATATAACAACAACACAAACCTATGGACTCAATATAACAACAACACAAACCTATAGGCTCAATATAACAACAACACAAACCTATGGACTCAATATAACAACAACACAAACCTATAGGCTCAATATAACAACACAAACCTATAGGCTCAATATAACAGCAACACAAACCTATAGACTCAGTATAACAACAACACAAACCTATAGGCTCCTTATAACAACAACACAAACCTATAGGCTCAATATAACAACAACACAAACCTATGGACTCAATATAACAACAACACAAACCTATAGGCTCAATATAACAACACAAACCTATAGGCTCAATATAACAGCAACACAAACCTATAGACTCAGTATAACAACAACACAAACCTATAGGCTCAATATAACAACAACACAAACATATAGGCTCAGTATAACAACAACACAAACCTATAGGCTCAATATAACAACAACACAAACCTATAGGCTCAATATAACAACACAAACCTATAGGCTCCTTATAACAACAACACAAACCTATAGACTCAGTATAACAACAACACAAACCTATAGGCTCAATATAACAATAACACAAACCTATAGGCTCAATATAACAACAACACAAACCTATAGGCTCAATATAACAACACAAACCTATAGGTTCCTTATAACAACAACACAAACCTATGGACTCAATATAACAACACAAACCTATGGACTCAATATAACAACAACACAAACCTATAGGCTCATTATAACAACAACACAAACCTATAGGCTCAATATAACAACAACACAAACCTATAGGCTCAATATAACAACAACACAAACCTATGGGCTCAATATAACAACAACACAAACCAATAGGCTCAATATAACAACAACACAAACCTATAGGCTCAATATAACAACAACACAAACCTATAGGCTCAATATAACAACAACACAAACCTATAGGCTCCTCATAACAATCATGGCGGAGGTTTATTATGGTGGTTTATTATGGTGGTTTATTATGGTGGAGATTTATTATGGTGGAGGTTGATTATGGCGGAGGTTTAGTATGGAGGAGGTTTATTATGGCCGAGGTTTAGTATGGTGGAGGTGTGCGCTCTCTGAATGCTCTTGTTATTTCTGCACTAGTGCACTGACCAACACACATATTGAGATCATATTTAATTCATGATTCACTTCTGGTTAGGATAAAACAAACCTGCAGATCGATGTAAAAATAACTTATTTTTTGTGATGGAGAGGTGCATGGTGGTTCTGCATAGCCATATCCTGTACAGTCCCTCACTTTATTCTCTTGCCTTTAGAATTGAAAACTACTGACTCATATACAGTATAATTAGGATTTTTACCCATACTACCAGTATTAGCAGTGGAGGTCTAAGGCTGTAGTCTGACCAAATCAGGCATTGCAGCGAAAACACCAATCCTCCCATTCATTATGAGGGTGTGTAGTGTGTTAGTGTGTGCTACTGTTGTCTCCAACAAAAAAATGCTGCCACCCTGCGATGAAAAGTTATAACAGATTCGTCTTTTGGAGAAAAGCAGCCTCACTGTTCTGTCTGTTTGAACCAGAGCACATTTTACACATGAGCAACCTCACTGAAAAACAGCAAAAAGCAACATAGACAACAATAGATATAACTTCACACTCTGTAAACACTGGTTGTCCTGTGGTGCCTCTCTGTTTCTGAGACCTTAAAGCTGCCTGAAGGAGCCTGACCAACAACTGAGGAAGTCTGCAGCCCCCTACTGAGCAGAACGTATTTAAGAAAAGCTATGACATAACACTATGCTGAGAAAAAAAACGACTTACAATTTGACACACAAAAGGTAAGTTGATCTGATTGATCCCCCCGGCAAAAACTCCAAATGTCAGTCCCGTATGGAAGAGGAAGTTGAGGAGTGTGTGCCAGCCATTCCTGCTGATGCGAACCACGCTGCAAACAATGAACAGAGTTACGCGTTACAAACACACATATCCACTGCTGAGCAATCACACAATGTATGTTGTAGACATGAATACTGGATTATTGTGAATACTGCCTCTTCTTCCAACTATAGAAGTCTTTAAGGGAAACAGTAAGATGTGTATAATAACAAATTAACTGTATTTGGAAATGATTTCAGACTAGGTCAATAAAATTCTGAATCACAACCACATTAATCTGAGTGTAAATTAAATTGTTGTTCATGTGAGTCTGAGTGGGTGGATTAAAAATGTACACGTAGATTCAGATGATGTCGAGCCACACATCACTTTGATACACACATTGTGAACTGGCCAACTGAGGAACATCTGCTGTGCCTCTTTGTGTCATTGACTTTATAACAGGTTTTTGTTGGAACAGCTGCTTTCTGCTGCCTCAAGAAAGCAATGAGCCAACAACCCACCTGACCACACCTCCGTTTAGACCAACACTCTCATGGGTGCACGGATGGAAAGAAGAGCATTTGACACCTAAACAATGTGACCTGGAAGTGAAAATGACAACATCGGTCTTGCACTAACAATGATACTTGCACTGCACCATTTTCCTAAACCTCAGAACATTTTAAATGATCATCTGCAAACAGCATAATCTGCACCTCAACTTAAATAAGAAGGATACGCTTCTATTTTTCCAAATGTACTTGATTATGATACATGCATCACATATGTATGTTGTAAAAATGTTGTTTTGTTATATGCTTCCTGTCCCCAATGGCCCTGAGGTGAACTCTTCCTGATGTGATTCCACTATAGGAGATGGGATCACAATCCAGAGTTCTTCTTCAACGGTACAATAAATTCTTAAATTCAGCTGGAGATGAAATTTGAGCAGTTTGAGAACTGAAAACTGTATTGTGTCTCCTTCAATGTACATAGTACATAGTAAGTATTGTATTACTACAGATGTTAAAAATCACAAACTGTCCAATATCATACTCTTATCTTACCTGTGGTGGACAAAATAGGTGATGATGGAGACGAGCAGACAGAGCAGCATGACTGCTGTGCAGGCATACACCACTGGATGCAGGTAATCCCCAGGGTATGGTGGGAAGGACAGCACTCTCTTTAAATCCTGCAGAACGACAGCCGAGTACAAACAGAACACAATACTAAAAAACTGCATTCTCAGACCTACCAGACTACTGAACTGACTACCATTGTGTAGATGTGTGTCCATAGTAAAATGTATCAGTTTCCAACTTGTAAATAGTCTTCAAATCAAATCCAACAAGGACAGGATAACCTGGATTTTCATCACAGCATTGATGGTGCTTAAACCCCACATGATCATTTCTACAAATACACATCTTTCTTGAGTTGCTGAATGACATGAACACTTTCACATTACATCACATTCAGTGATGTCAAACACTCAACAAGACTCAGATCTTCAACCAGAAATAACTCAGCATGTAAACAAACAAAATGTATTAATCAGTAACACTACAGTTAACACACAGACATAAAACCGGTGTCATTGTTTTCATCTCACTCTCAACAAGAAAGTGCACTTCCTAAAATGTTGGCCTATTCCTGAACCTGTAGCTCCGTGTCTCCAGCTGATACAACACGCTGGTTAAGCTTCATGAGTGCTTGTAAATGAAAATATTCATGCTTCTTTTTTGCATACAGTCATCGCTGCTACTAACATGAAGCATCAGCCCTCATAACATTCAGCCTCACTCATGCTAGTCAGAGACTACAGGAAGCCTGCAGACTCGCTGCTGGCGTTTGGAATGCGCTGCATGTTTTCCAAGCTCTGCACAATTCCTCAAGCCTCTTTCAATATGACTGCACTAATGGAAATGTAAAGTAACACAATGTAAAGTATTATTAATAAATTATTTTGATGACATAATTGAAGAAACGCCTCTCAGCCCGCCATGGATGCAGAGAGGGAACGTCATTGGACGACTCCTGTAGTCGTAGAAGTGCCTCAGAGAACTGACATCACTCTCCTAAAATAACCCAGTGCATCATCATCAAACATGTACAACATGGTAACAGGAGTGTCAGTGTCTGGAAATATGAAATCAGATGAACAAAGTGCACATTATGAGACCGTGTTAGGGAGGATATTTGTCTCATGAAACTCAGCCAACAGCATCTTTCTCTTATGAATATGACACTTCTTCTCCCAGTCAGATAGTGTCCAGTGATCTGATTGGATGAGAGGAGCCGCTCTGACTGGTCATTATGAAAGACTGCATCAATGTTCCTACTAATAATGTACAGCTGCCTCTAACTGGCTCTTTACCTCCAACCAGGAGGTGATGTTTTTGTCTGTTTATCTGTTTGTTAGCAGGTTTGCACTAGAATTGCTCTCCGGATTTTCATGAAACTTGGTGGGAGCGTTGGGCAGAGACAGGGAAGTACATATTCAATTTTGGAGTGGATCCAGGATTTATTTTTCACTTAACATTGTAAGGTAGGCTTTTTTCACCATTTCCATCTACCAGATGGATTCTGATGAAAATTTGTAGAAAGGTTGAGTAACTATGACGAACCCTTCTACTTTTCATTGTTGACTAATCTGCAGATTATTTCCTCTTAATCAATTAATTGTTTGGCCTAAATTAAAAGGTTTTTTTTTAAATCACAAATTTGCTTTTTTATTTCTGTCCAAACTATTCAATATTCTCACACAGAATATGTCAGAAAAAAAGAGCACACAATCATTTAAAAAGCTAGAACCAGTGAATGACGAGGGAGTTTAAAAAGGAATGAATGAATGAATTAATTAATTTGAATGATTTGAGTACTTCTTTCTCAGCTGGGTATATCAATGCAACACTAGCATTCATTCCTCTTATGAAGGCCTCACTGACGGATGAACAGTCAGTTAAAACCTGAGGTATCCAAACAGCACCTGTTAGTGGTCAATAAGCTCTTCCACTCGAGTGTCTTCAACATTAGCATTCGTTTGGAATCCTGTCCACCAGGACCATGAACGTGGTTTCTTGTTGTCCCACACTGAAGTTGACAATCATGAGACACACGTGCTGAAATCTTTGATTGTAAATCTAAAGGACAGACATGAGATTGATGTCAATATACTAATGTCTCTTGGAAAGACTGTTTCAGTCCTTTTCTGTGATAGTAAAACCAAAAAGCTAACAAATCCATTTTGTAAAATGGGAATCACTGCACATGCATTCATGTTGCTCAGCTGTGCTCAGATGACTTCGCTGTGGAGGCAGCAGTGTGGAGGAGGCTTAAAGAAAGAGACTCATATACAGTAAGTGGTGTGCATCTCCTGGACAGGTCTGACATTCTCTCTGTGTTAAAAGGCAAAGCGTGCCTTCAGACAACAGTTAGGCCTTGTCCTTTCTCTGACTGGAACACGCTCCTGCATGTGCATAATTCAACACCAAGATTCCTGTGGAGCCCAGAATCAAGAGCTAACGTGGCTCCGTCTTTACGACAGCGTCAACTCGCTTCTCCTTTGTGTTCCACGATCTTGTATTTTAGAGACACTGTCATGTCTTCCTCCTCTCATCTCTCTCTCACTCGGGGACAGCATGCGCTCTCATCACGCTCCACTGAACAACCCATCTATTAGACAGAGCATGACTGATTAAATCCTTTGCAGATCCCATAAATGAAAAAATACAGGCATGCACACACAGCAGCGGAGATCTGTGCACACTACACTCCATTTATCTCAGATGACCGACTACGCGTTGTGTCACGATGTGTGATTTTGTAATTGGGCTCCTTTAGTCCTGGATCTGAATTTAGAGCATCAGGGACTCTAGGTTTAAGTGACATGATGCAAATTCATATTTTCTAGTAATTATATTTGACTGGTCAAAAGGAAGAAGCTTCAACTCTCGCATTTTTTTTGCTAACCATCATTTTTTCTTCCTACTGTTTACATCTGTGTGAGATACACAAGCAAGATGGAGTTGAATGCAGCTTTAGCAGCTGTAAAAACACCAACATGTACTCAAGCTAGGTAACCAGCCAGTCAGCAGGCCGGTGTACAGCCCCTCTGGTCCCACAGTCACACAGACCACTGAGGCCAACTTTGTCCCGTCCATCTTTGATGTTTTTTTATCCTCATTCTTTATTCTTTCAATCAAACATGGCCCACAAATAATCACCTCATCCATCTTAATGTGCCTTATAAAATATTCCCCTGAGTGGAAGAGGAAATGTTGATTTAGATTAGTGATAGACTATTTTCATTCAGTCATACCTGGGACATGGATGTATTAAGGGGATTAGTAATGTTGTGATCCATACAGTTAGGTGATGCAGAGAAGGTGCATTGCTTGAGTATACTTCAGTGTGAACATGTAATATGTATAAGTTCATTTACTATAGCAGTAGTATGCAGTACACACTGACTGAGTACGTCGTATGCACTACGTTAGTATGCAGTTTTATCAGAGAGAGAACATCAACATGGGTTGCTAGGAAAACGGGGTTGGATGATTAACCTGGTCAACGTTAACAACTGGCTGTTACACAGTCTGAAGGCTGCAGGTTTGCTATCTGGGGATCAGTTTGTGGTGAGGTGGTTAAAAGAGGCATTTCAGTGACGTATAATTCCTCGTCCCTAAAGTTGAGACAGACAGACAAAGACCGTTTACAGCCATGCTAACAGCTCTATGAAGCTGTATATGGGCACAGTGGTGCTTTGAGCTGCATGTTAACATTTCTCTGCTATCATCACGATGACAATATTATTAATAATGCTGACCTCATTCCTGATCTCATGTTAGCATGTTAACACAAAGTCTATACACTAATGACAGGTATATGGTCATAAATCAGAGTATTGGACAAATTGGATTTTTGATCTGATGGTAATGCAAGATGAGGAGTCAGAGGATTACATAGTTCATTTGATTTTTAGGGGGGGGGGGGCATGAAGGTCTTAACCAATTTCCACCCAATAGCTGAGACATTTTATTAAACACATCACATTCCAACCTGGAAAATCAGGGAAACAAAAAGCTATAAGCAGACAGGTGCTTATAAGCAGCTATAAGTACCTTTAGGCACCATGGATATGTGTTTCTTAGCAACACATCCAATAATTGTTGATTAAAACTGACCAACAGACTGAATCTTCCATCACTAGAAATGCAACATGAGAAAAAATGCTACTAGAATTTGTGCTGAGGTGGACAGACTATAAACACCATGATAGCAGAATGACATGAAAATTGAAAATTAAGTTCAAATGTTATTAAAAAAATATGATGAGATGCACAACATTAGGGCCTAAACAAAGCATGTGTGACTTTGCATTGAGTTTCATAACATTTCAGTGAATAGATGGACGAATGGACACGGGTAACCCTACATGCCCCCTTTGCAGGGGTCAAAATCAAACCAGCAGAGATGGCTTTGCTTCTTTATCGGGCCCTGCTCCACGACTTGAGTTAATATAATCTACACTGAATTTGAGTGCCAGTGATCTGAGCTGTATAAAGAATAACTGTCCATTTGCTTCCACTTCAGGCACATTCGACAGTCTTTCCATGTTGAACTAAACAGTGCTGGAGGAGCAGGGTGGTCTGGACACAGGATAAAATGTATCTTTCATTCTTCTTTTACAAATTATACAAACAACATCACAAGTTTAAGATATAATATCTCCTTCTATAATTAGTCACTTGAATAACCAGATTTTTTATCTTGAGCAACAATCAGTCAGCCATGAAAGAAGTCGTTTTATAATGAATAATAACTTATGAGCGTCTCACCATTAGTCTTAGTGGAGTTTCAGGTGTGAAGCACTGGTCTGTCCTGGAGGCCCCCCGGTGCCCCCTACCCTGCTCTCTCCGGTTCCATGAACAGGAAGAATTAATGATCACGTTTGTTCATCCAACACTCCAGATTTAGCAGCGGATGATCCGATCACTGGAGTTTGCCCAGCAGGCCGTTGCTCTTCCCCCATCTCGGCGGCTCCAGGAGCAGCGCTGAAGTCCAGCCAAGGCCACCCGGTCCCGAGTCCATCTGCACGGCGGTACTACGGGACCAAAGCAGAAAATGAATCTATCATTATCACCGAGCATGCTTGACATCTTTGTCCAGCTTTGGATAACACACGAGTGTGGGTGGGCGACGGGGAGGATAAGACATCACGTTCAGGATCGAGAAATCATGTTTAATATTCCAGCGACGACAGGAGATATTAGATGAAACAGTAAAGAATGATCACGATGTAATGTTATATATAGGCTATAAAATAATAAGCCATGTTTTTATCGGCTAAGGAAACGTGGCTATTAATAGGGTCTGACAGTGCGTGTGCGCTCTGAGATTTTGAATACATAATGCAGGATTGTTCGGTTCTTCTGTCCATCACACATCTGTAGGCTTCACATATATAGAAAAATGACTGACACAAAGACTGTAATTAAAAGAGGAGGCTTGAGTTACCTGTCGCGGTGTCTTCGCTCAGATGTACAGGACACAGAACCACGTCAGACCAGGTCAGTGAAGTTAGTGGTTGCTCTCCACTCGCCCGTAAGGATGTGCCGCATGTTACGTAGTGAGCAGGGGCGGGGAGAGCCGGGGGGGGGGGGGGGGGGGGGGGGGGGGCAGGAGGCACGTGAGACTCATATCTGATGTGCGTCAACGCGGTCAGATGGAGAGGCATTGAGTTTGTTCAAGACTTTACTGAGTCTTTCGTTGCTCTAGAGCAGAATTATTTCATGTGTAGGCCTACATATGATTGCACTGTATCTGTATAGACAAATATTCATATCCTGGAAAACCAGACTGGTGGATGTGCACTTTTGTTTTCTTAAGTTTTCAGTATTTTCATTAGTTTTGTATATAGCATTGTATTATTGTATTATAGTATTGTATTGCATGTAGTATTTATATTATTTTATTCAAGTATTGTGTTATATGATAGTATTGTATTTTTTATGGTATTATATTACTGTGTTAAGATAATCCTTGATTAGTCCCATAACAGGGAAAGTTGTAGTATTACAACAGCAAAAATAGAAACATAAACACAAAAACCTCCCACTAAATAATAAATGAGTAAATATGCAACAAAAACAATATCCCCCATTTCTTACCTGTAGTAATAAAATGTCCCTGATAAGTCCGTGTTGCTCTACCACCCTAGATGGGGACGTAACATAAAGTGAATAAATGAATATGAGAATAATATGTTTTAGATTCACAATATTTGTGAATTGTTTGTGTAAAAGTCTGCAGAAGTGGGGTTATGTCTCCGGGTGTTTGGATGAACTCACTGCATGTTCCTGTCTTATGTCAGCAGAACAAATCCAGTTCATTTTGTTGATATTATTGTTGATTTAATTAGTTTAACAAGAAAACATCAGGAGTCATAACAATATAATAGGTATAGACAACTACATTTCTTTGGTGAAACTCACAAGAACTGTTATGCTTAACATGTTTAACGTAATGTTTCCTATTCATTGAGCAGAGCCTGCATGTCCAGTGGAAGTTACGGCTTTTCAGGTTAATGTTTTTGCATTGAGGTGATTGGATCCGCCTCCAGTTAATGAATTTAATTCCAAAAACCAACCAGTAACATGTTCAATTTCTCACGTTAATAACAAACCAAATTTCATGAAAATCGGTCCCGAATCAAGTGAGTTAGACGGTATTTTGTAAAAAAACAAACAAAAAACAAACAAAAAAAACAATATCTGCACCTCTCAATACACATTCTGTGAGTTTACTAGTGGAGGTTGCCCGCCCCAATATGGCGGACCCACAGACGCACAGCAGCGACGTTCGGCATCAGCCAATGAGGTATCTAAGGTAATGCACCTACAAGCTGTTTGCAAATAGTAGTATTTTAATGGGTAACAGCACATATAGGATTTAAAGGAAATGAAATAGCAGATAAAGTCGCAAAGGAAGCCACAACACGCAATCAGGTTGACTTAGAAGATGATTGCAGCAAAACTGAAATCAAGAGCATTATTAAACAAAGATCAATGGGAGGAAGAGTGGAGATGGCGGTGGTTTTATAGAATTCAAAGGAAAGTGGGAGAAATCAGATGCAGGAAGGAACAGAAGAGAGGAGATGATCATATCAAGACTTAGGTTTGGACACAGGATTTAACAGTATTTTATTTAACTGTGGGCAGGAAGAAACAATGGAGCACGTCAGTATTAGTACTATTACTAATAGATATGAATGTTATAAAATAATATTGAACTATCTTAGAGTAACAATTCATTGAAAGAGTATGATTTATTTATGATACCATTATATATTATTTTTTATTGCTGTCTGTATCGATATTTCTTCTGTGTGTACACGGTGTTGTTTTATGTGTAAATCACGACGTGTGCTGCTGCCTTCTTGGCCAGGTCACTCTTGTAAAAGAGATCTTTGATCTCAAGGGGTTTTATTCTCCTGGTTGAATAAAGGTTAAAAAGTTCGTTTTTGTTTGTTTGTTTGGAGGGGGTTTAATTAAATTTTTCTAAAAAAAAAAAATTGGGGGGGGGGGGGGCGGTGGAGTCAGTAAATAGTAGATATTCCGATCCACACTCCATTCCAATTGGTGGCGGAAATGCACCATTTCGTTGTTTGCCAACCGCCAATAAAGAAGAAGAAGCAGCAGTAGCAGCAGCAGAAGAAGAAGAAATAGAAGAAGAAGAAGAAGAAGAAGATAGCTCTGCTAGCTATGTTTTTAGCATCATGTCTCCTTAACTTGACCGTGGACACTGTTCAATATATATCGGGCTTGTTAGCTCTGAAATCTTTAATGCTTAACAAACCGGCCACACCTTAATAAACTAAAAACAACAGTCCACTTCTTTTATTATCTGTTCAGCAGTTTGATTTCCTCGCAAGCTCTAGTTTGTATGAGCTGGCAGCTCAGCTAGCTAGCTTTCCTTAGGTAAAGCTAACTGCTAATTCAACAGTGGCTAAGACGAATGGAGTGACGAGTTGAATTCACAAGGTAAGCATTTGCATGTGTTGTTCTGGTTGTTCAGTGGTTGTTGAGGTTATATTTCATTAACTTTCTTGGGAGAAGCTGTCATCGACCTGTAAATCTACAAATCGTTTAATGACGTCAAAGTTTGCTCAACGTTTTTGCTCCTGTTTTCCTGGTTGTCACTAAACGTACAAACTACGGCATAAATGTGAAATGAGACTCCTGTTAAAATGGCATACATTTAATATGTAATGCCAATTATTTCGTCAAAATACTGTAGTTAACACCAAGTGCACCTTATGAATTATAAGAAATGGGAACATAAACGTAAACCTTATGCATTTAAACATGCGTGTATGAAAACGCTGATTAGTGGGTATAACCACAGTGAAGTGTTTTTAGTGTGTATTTAGTATTTCTATCTTAAAAGTAGCATTAGCAGAATAAAGTATTTTCAAAGTATTTTATTGAACAGTTCTTTGACATAACCTGAAAACATTTACCACCAGTGATGCACAGTAGATTCAGTTTCTGTCTGTTAATCTAACTTTTAAGCCTTTTCCCGCTTTCCCTGTATAAAAATACATTCTTAAAATAGACAACAATGCAAACATGTGGACTTTTGAATGAATAAACAATATAAGAAGGGCAACACTTTATGTTAAGAGTACATTTATTATTATGACTTCTTGCATGAAAACGCATGCATTTATTAACACCTCATGAACTATCAGTAATGTACATGTATTAATAGCATGTCGCGCCTGATATGACAGTAGGCTAATTAATGGAGATATGAATAGTCTACTGTTTTAGAAATATGTCCAGATGAGTATGATTTATGATTTCTTGTTGGGATGCAGATCTGGTCTATGTATGATGTGTAGGATTGTTCAACGTTGATGGAGATATGCACTCTACCGTGCCATTCTATTTAAGTTCATATTGTGACAAACACTTTCAATGGGGGACGGGTATGGACCGCAGGCAGACCAGTCCATTACCTGGACTCTTTTACTCTGAAGCCACACTGTTGTAAGGTGGCAGAATGTGGCTTTATTGTCTGCTGGAATCAGCAAGACGTCCCTGAAAAAGACGTCGTCTGGATGGCAGCATATGTTATTCCTAAACCTGTCACTAATTAATGTTAATGGTGCCTTTACAGATGTGAAGGATAGCCGTGCCATACCCATACCCACGCTTTTTTGCGTAATGAATTAAATTGTAACTTTACCTCTAAACTAAAGACACTTGTGAAAGGGTTCATTTATTCTTTAGAATTCTAACTTTCTGATTTGAATGAGCTCTCTCTTTCATCTGAATTAAACTATACTATTACTATCAAATGTCTTTCAGATCACCAGTTAATTCTCCTGATCATCGTGGCTGGATCAGATGTTTCCTCCTGCCTGTACAACAGGATGTTGTGTGTGCAAACGTCGCCAGAGCAAGGTGTGATCTGAGAACACAGAACGTTCAGGTGGACCTGTGGAGGGCTCATGTCTTCATCTTAAAACTCTCCCATCACTCGACTGTCACTGTGGAGAACATCTCAGCATGGTGAAGAAAGCAAAGATAGAGGTGCTGAGAGCACTTGTAACAGAGTGTTTGTCTGCAGCCGCCCAGGAGATCTTCAAGATTGTAGAAAGAATCATTACAGAGAATGAAGAGGACATGTCCTGTTCAAAGTGGGTGGTGGACAACCACCACAGACTGCTGGATGTAGAAAAGCCCTATAGTGAAGGTCAGTTTGTCAGACTTTGCTTTCTACAATGACATAATGACATTGTAGAAATAATGACACATTGAATTAAAAAACACAAATATCTGAGGCTGTAAGCTGTCTGTGAGAGCATGTTTCAGTATTTTATATAGTGAAGGGCTGCATGAAAATGATAATCACGGTTATTTTTGATCAATATTAAGATCACGATTAATCATTATTTATTGATTTTAGTGACAAATATGTTTATTGCACTTTCACATAAAAAGAAAACATCTTTCACATCCCTGTTGTGCTACATTCTTGTTAATGTACAAATCTTTGCATCAAAATAAAATTGGTCCTCCTTATTTACCTAAATTCAGTGCATTCAGTGAGATCCTCTCTATTTCCCCTCATTTTGCATACAGTGCAGGTAATGCCACTTTAGAAAAATAATAACATGAAGGGATTAGGGATGGGCATTGATTTTCAAATATTCGAATAGTCATTAATTAATAAAAATCGATTAGTATAAAAGATTGTCGTTTTGTCATAAAAAAAACATTTTTCTCTTGTTTTTCTCTGCGCTTGGTGGTAATGCAGTACTGTAGTAATGCACCACAAGGTAGTGGTAATACAACAACAGGCTGTTTGCAACCGCTATTAACAAAAGAAGAAGACCGCACTACGATCTCATGGCAGACAGCAGAGGCATGCTAACCATAACAAAGTCCGATGTTTTTCTCCTTTAAATAAATCAATGAGGTACAGCATCAACTCTGCCATGTAACTCTGTCAAAGCAGAGACCAGCAGGTCCGTCCACAGTTAAACAGTCCTTTAGTTTAGTCAGCAGACAAAGTAAGCTTGATGTCAGATGTGCAGAATCAACGATTGTCATCTCACAGATGGTAACTAAAGACATGCTTCCTATGAGCTCTGTTGAAGGCGATGGTTTTTGCCATGGAGAAAGACTGTAACCGCAAGACTTTAGAAACTAGATGATGATAATGCACATCAGCTGCAAACTCCTTTAGCTCCCGTCTCCCCCCCCCCATCTCTCTCTGTCTGTGTGTGCTTGCTTTGTAGCAGAGTTTTCTATGGGCATGGTTTAAACGGCAGTGGTTTAAGGAGCGCTTAATTTGCTTTGCAGTGGAGTGTTTAATGGATGGAGCATGTATTCTAAATGTCATTATGACTCATCATGTTAATTTAATCGTGGGAGGCCAAAGTCGTGATCTTGATTCAAATTCAAGTAATTGTGCAGCTCTAGTTCAGTGTAAATAAACAAAGGCTTTGTTGTGGTGCTATTGTGCAATCTCTGTTTAAAAAAGGTTTGAAACAAATGTCCTGTCCTTTGCTTAAGGCTCTCTCCAGACACCTGCCACAGATCAGCAGCTTGCTGCCAGTGTGAACATCAGTGTGTGCTGGGAACCAGAAAACACCACAGCAGAACAGACAGAAGACTGTCCCAACATGGAAAACACTCACCCAGACTCCTCTCCCACCAGTGAAAATGATCAGAGTGACCAGGAGATACTGATTGATATCGAGGATGTTAATGTGAAGCAGGAGAACGACCTTAACATGCCTTTTAAGAAACCATTCAAATGTCCTGTTTGCTTGAGTGTTTTCTCTTCCAAAAAGACAATGGTACGACACATCAAAAAGCATCCGAAGGACAAACTCTCCTCGTACCAGTGCCAGTTCTGTGACCGCCACTTCAGCCACAAGTCTGAATTCATCATTCACACCAGGATACACAAAGACACCAAACCATACAAGTGCCAAGATTGTGACATAAGCTTTGACCAGAGGGACAGTCCACTTATTCACACACAAAAACACACTGAGGAGAAACCATGTCAGTGTTTCAGTGATGCAGAAATTCACCTGAGATCAGTGACGCCTGCCAGGAAGGTTGAACTGGACGCCAGACAGGATGAATCTGAAAATGGCATGAAGACATTTCCACTGACGATCACTCCCTATGATATAAGTGAGTTTGATCAAGAGTCCCTGCAGCCCCTCTGTCTTTACCAGATCCAAACTGTCGCTGATATTGATAAAGACGCCTCGACTGCAGTTCTAGTTGATCACATTAAAACTGAGCCAGCCGGACCTGATGGTGGAGTATCAGACAATGCCACTGATGATCAGCTGTTCGTTTCAGTGAATCTGGCTGAACCGGGTGGATGCAAGACTGAGCACAAACATCTCAACGTTAAAAACATCCTGCCGAGAAGACTTTCAGAAAAATCCACCAAGCCCCTCGTTCAGTTTGAAGCGGGAACAGCTCAGAAACCCTACAAGTGTCCTTGCTGCACCAAATGTTTCTCCTTGACTAAAACTTTAATAAGACATTTAAGGATCCATACGGAGGACAAACCATATCAGTGCCAGTTTTGTGGGAGGAACTTCTGTCAGAAATCAGACTTGGTCAATCACACTAGGATACATACAGGAGAGAGACCCTACCAGTGCCAAGAATGTCACAAATCCTTTGCACAGAAAGGCAACCTGGTGGTTCACATGAGGAAACATGCTGGAGATAAACCGTATCAGTGCCAAGAGTGCAGCTGTAGCTTTGGACAGAGGTCGTCTTTGGAATGTCATATGAAGAACCACACATAGTCTGAGCAGTTTGAACTTTGTCCAAAAGGTGGTTTTCAAGCAACAAACACCTTTTTGGCTCTGAAGAGGGCTGTAGTGGGGAGTAAATGTGTTAAGGTACCTTTCTTAAGGAACAGTTAACCCAAAAATGAAAATTCAGCTTTTCTACTCACCCCCGACATGTACACAAGTTCTAGCCTGTGCACCTTCCTCAGACAGGATGTGCTCTAATGCCCCTTCCAAACATAAACCATTTTGTGCTATGCTGGCTGCAGGGTTCAGTGCGTGGCCCTTGACACCAATAGGATTAGCCTTGTGCCTACAGTCTTATGTATTCATGTTGACATTCATTCATATTCGTATTGACATTCCCATGTATCTGTATTTTGCTTGTCACAACATTAACAAGAGCGCTCAGAGAGCACAAACCTCCGCCATGGCCAAAAATCCTTGACATAATTGTTAGGGCCTGTGTCCACCAAAGCGTTTTTCCTGAGGCCAGCATATTTTTATATTCTTTGCAATGGGAGCGCCGAGTATTCACACTACGCTACAAACGGCAGTAACATGACGAGGTGCTGAGCATCTTTTCTACGCTGAGCGTCTTTTCTGCATGTTTGGCGTTTTTTTTGTGGTCGCCGAGAGTTGAAAAATGTTCACCTTTGGGTGAAACGCTACGATTGTCACTGTCAATTTTTACCCAGCCGTCCAATCAAAGTGGAGGAGGGGCGGGACAAATACTACAAAATCTCATGAACCCACACAGACCCGCAGGTCCGTCCTCTCTCCCTACCTCCTTCAGCCTTCCCTTCATCCAGATCCAGGACCAGAACAAGTCCTCTACCTTGTGCTGCCATTTTTACATTCAGTATTTTTTGATAAAACAGACTATCTGCAAAATTAGGTACTTGTAACACAAATTATTTCCGTGGATATTCCATATCATAGCAACCAAAGTGCCTCAGCTGAAAACGCCACCTCCAAAGCGCTCTCAGCTCCTAGCTGGGTGTTTCAGAAGAGCACCTGGTATGTTCAGCTGGGGAAAAATGCTTTGGTGGACAAAGGTCCTTATTCCAGCAGTAACAGTCCCATCTGTCACCAGATCATCACCAAAATTAATCTCTGCTAGGATATGCTAGGGTCCATCTTTCATGCAAATCGGTCCATTAGTTTTTGCGTAATCCTATTAAACAAGCAGACAGACAGACCGACAGACAAACCGAACTGATCACATAACCTCCTTGGTGGAGGTAAAAAGCGATGGATCATTTGCACTTGGAAATAATAAACAACAAGTTAGAAATAATTAATTTGAGAGTGCAGCGGTGCCTCTTAACACTTTTCTGTCTCCCCCCTCTGACAGTGAGAGTAATTACACAGTCACTGTTAGTGTGCTGATGGCGCCAAGGGCTCCGCCATACTGCTGTTTGCTCTATCCTACTAACCCCCCCCAGCTCTGGCTTGCTGGTTGATGAGAAATGCTACTTGTCTAGACGACAAAAGGTTAACTCATTTAATTAATGTATAGAAGGGGAAACGTCAGTATTGTATTGGCACTATATTTGTGTCCATAACTAGCTCTGTTTGTCATTGTGGGTGGTATTCATGAGACTGTACAGCTTTCTTCATACTGTGCTTAAAGTCATCTCACTATTGTCTGTGGATCCAGTTCAAAAAGGAAACCTGACCAGGAAACCAGTGTAGCAGCGCGCCGTGGTTTCCTTTTGAGACATTTCAGTACCAGCATGTGTTTTTTTAAGGGAGCTGTAGAAGATGTGATTATTTCTGTGAAGCCCGTATTTTAATTTTACTATCCCGTTGAGTTGTATCTATATTCTATTCAAATATTTGTATTTATTATAAGGGTAGAAAATGATTTTGTCATGTTTGCAATAATTTTATTTTGCAGAATATTTGAGCACTATGTGTGTCTACATAAAATATGAAAATTAAAGTGTAAAATCAGGCTTCTGTGTGTTTTAGCGTTTGTTCAGCCTCATTTAAAACGTGGTGTACTCTCAAAAAAAGGGCTTAAAAAGTACATACTCCACCATAAATTGGTGCATTTCTTGGACAAGGCAATAAATCCCTTACTTAAGCTCTGACTCGTGTGCAAGGATTTGGAGATGGGAATTTTGAGGTAGTGAAACCAGACCGATATGATGCCCCTCACTTTTAATTTCACTTAATATCAAATGTAAATTACAGTTGGAAGCAAAAGTATAACCCCATTGTATATAATGTTCATAAGCAAAAGATACTATCTATTAGCTGTTTGCAATAATCAATGTTGCATGATTTTTGTCCATGATTTTTAAAGCTTAACCAGGCTGGGGTTCGGACCACGTTTCATCTGTTTCCATTAACTTTTGATGTGAAGTAAGGGTTTGACACAGACCCATGTGGGCCAAAGTTGACTGGCTATGAGGAAGGGATACAACAGTAGCCAGTTATATCACAATGCCCCTCCCACCCCTGTCTGGGCCAGTGGCCACACAATGCCATAGGCCTATTGATCAAGGCAGATACCAATCGATTTTCAACTACATGTTTTTCTTTCATCTTAGAGCAAATATGATCTCAGTAGAGTTTTAATAAAGTTTAGCCTCGCCTGTAGAAGTGATATCTCATTCTCTCTCTTTACTCTATACTCTAAGTTACTCAATCACAAAAGTTTGCACTGATTTATTTAACGTTAATCTCTGTGGTGCCTGAGTAATTTATTATCGTGGAAACAGTTGTGATTCCGGTACCCAACCTTAATCACATTGCATTAGTGGTACATTTAACATTACCCAATGATACCTAAATATAATTGTGGCATTTAAAAGCCTATATTTAAGAATAACAGATACATATTTTGCCAGTTATGGCCATAACGCATCATGGGAAGGTGAAATGAAAGTTTGGGAACTAAAATTTTAAAATTAAACAACCTGCTTGACCTTTTGTCACAGAGTCCAGAGCTGCATTGATAAGGTAGCCTCCATCTGTCCATCCCTCTGTGTATAACAGCTGTGAAAAACACCTGGAATATCAGTCATTTAAAATGTATTATTTTCTCAGCATTATAGGTATTATTAGTAGTAGTAGTTTTGTCATTTAGGAGGAGTGACTGTGGCTCAGGAGAGAGTTGTCATCTACTTGTTAAAAGGTTGGTGGTTCAATCCCTGTCCACACGTCACATTGGTGTGAATGATCATCGTTCCTGATGAGGCGTGGTGCCTCACTTACAGCCGACAAGCTTTCCCTCAAAGTGGCCATGTCCTTTTATAAACATTCACCCCTTGTATATCATGAACAGAGATATCAGCTTGAGAGAACCAAACTGTTATTTGCATCGGGCTGTAAACATGTTTAAGCATGTTTATATGAGGTCTGTTGAGTCAACCTCAAGTGGTCAGTTGAGGAACTGCATTTTCTGGCACAGCCCTGGATGATGGTGCTGAACTAATACATAACTCATGCATACACCTAAGCTTACAATATAAGTTCATACATTATTCACAGAATCCCATCTGAAATTCATGCCTTCCTGTCTGCATTATTAATCTGCTCTGATTCTGTGATCAAAGATAACATCTCACATCATTTAGTCTTTTCAGTGTCATTTTATTATTCCAGTGCACAGATTACACAAACAACATACATCATGTTGATTGGTGAGCTTCAGAGCTGTTGGTAGGTGATCTTTGGACCAGTCTATTTCCACATCCTGACTCCAGCTCCGTATCTAACGCACAGACATGTGATTGATGACAATCTTCTAATCCACATCACAAAATGTAAATAAGTGTATATCCTAAAATGTTGAACTATTGTTAAGATTTTGCAGATCTTTTTAAAGTTATTCCTGTCATGTCTGGTTAGAGTTCTCTTATGTTGGCCAGGACACGATGTGAGTTGGTGTTTATGACACACAAAGGGTGTAAAATGAAGCATTAGTCATGTTGAATAATATCAGATGAAGCCATATGTATAATGCAGAAAAGAGTATTTTTATTTTTGTTTCAACAATCTATTGTGAAGGGGCACACTTTACTATGAGTGACTGTCATTGTTAGATACCATTAAATAAATATTAGCCTGGTTCATAATAAATCATCGCTAATATCTGCTATATTATCCACTAATAATATGAATTTTGTGAAAGACACAAAGCAAAACTGAGACCAAACATGAACTGTGGACTGATGCTGCTAACAGACAATGCCCAGCTGTGGATAAAGAAAGATGACAGGTCACTGCTGTTCATTCATCCAACAATCTGTCCATCTTCAGCTCGTCATTCTCTAGTCAGCAGGCAGAGCCATTTACTGGAGGTAGAGGTGAGTGGAGATGCTTTCTTCTAATGGGGTGAGAGCATCCTGACAGCTGAACACCTCAATAGTCCTCTGGAAGCAAAAAAACATGTTTAAAATGTTATTTAAATGTATGTAAACACGGACACACACACACACACACACACACGATGCCTTACCTCCATGTCTGTCTGTAGTTCCTCTCTAGATGAGGTGAGGAGAAGCTGGTAGAGTCTGTATTTCTGAAACAGACTGCAGCCAACAGAAGACAAAAGATCAGCTGTGTCACTTTAATTATTAAAACACATTAAAACCTTCAGGAGCACAGAGTGAAATTAAATATTGATAAAAATGACAATTCAGTCATTACCTATTCCTCTGCATGGAAAATCAGGTGATGTTTCTTAGTTCACAAAACATATCTGGAGCTTTGCAGTAAAAGGGTGTTGCAGTTTTCTCCTAAACAACTGAAGAAGAGTAACATAAAATGACTCCTTACAACTCGTACAGCGTAATCGACTGTAAGTCTCCAGAAGCCCTGAGATATGAACAATGTTATTTACACCATTTAAAGGCTGAGATCATCACTGGAGCCTCTCAGCTGAAGGCTTTAGTTTGTATCATGTCTGAGGAAGGTGCACAAGCTACATTAGCCTCTAGCTTAGTGATGATTACATCTGAAAAAGGTGTAAATAATGTCTTTTCAAATCAATTTGGGATCTCAGGACTTCTTGAGGCTTGGATTACGCCCCTCTTTGTTTTTAAAACTAGTCTCCATCTTCTTCAATTGTTTAGCAGAATGCTGCTACGTTGTTTTGCTGTGAGGCTCCAGAAATGTTTTGTGGACTAAGAAACTTCACCATCGGTAGATAGCATTAGTAGATAATGACTGATTTTTCATCTTTGAGTGAATCGTTCCTTTACATTATTGATTAATTATTGATAAATTATTATTACAGCCAGTTATAAATATACTGGCTGTAATTTCAAACAGTGTGTTTCCTCCTCAGCACATTAATGTGTGATTTGCAGGTGTGAAAGTGTGTTAGTTTCATAAGGGCAGAATTTGGACCTTTTTTCCTGACTTTAAAAACAAAAAACCTATTTTTAGTGTCAGTGTTTTGAAGCATATGACACCAGTTTATCTGCCCTGTCAGCATGTCCACCGCCCACACTAACAGGTTTAGTTGGCCTGGTTCAAAGATCTGTCAGCTACATACACCATATGTCACCTGCATATCACAAGCAGTGATTAATTTGTAAAGCAGAGAACACGTCTCGGTGCTAGCTGTTTAAAATCTGTCAGGACAACCAAAGCATTATTTATTCATTTTATTTATTAATCAGAACATTCACAACAATCACTGAACACCAGCAGAGGGAGACGTAGTTTGCAGCTCGCTCAGAGAATGTTTATTTAAAATCAGATTTAAAATGCATTTAAAATAGGGAAACAGGTACAACTGTTAATGTTTTACAAGTGACTTCAATAGGAAATGAAAGAATGACAGGACAGATAACAAAAATATTACACAAAATATATGTACAGATTTTAATAGTGACAAAAGGATCTAATCAAACAAGTGCCCCTCCCAGTCTGGGAGGTCCTCGAACCTGCAGACAAACAAAGCCCTGGTTACATGTAAGGTCCTGGTGGAGACCAATGCATGCTGGGATCATCAGGACCTCCTTTTGTTGCCACTCACAGATCAGGAGTTACAAACGGTGTCATTATGTTCAAAACCACAACCCATGTTTTCTCATGTTAAACCAGGTTTAACATTGGTCAGTGGACACTAGCCCACATGGGGCATGTACAAAGCAAAGGGATGGACACATTTTGATGCCAGTATAGCTCCATCCCATGCTGGGCCCACATGGACATGTTGGCTGTGATTTACTGTAAATGATGCTCCTTCCTTCCTCTGAATGTGTCAAACAGTCCACATAGATTTTGCCTGTGATTAAAAAACAGTTTCTCACCTGTTTCTGATGTAACTTATGAGTGCTGTGGCTTCCTCTCTGGTCAGAAGTGAAGTGGTGTCTGATGTCGAGCAGCAGCAGGCAGCCGCTAAGGCTTTAGCAAACTCCATCAGGTTCTCCACCAAGGCCATGCCTTTCTCTTCAGAGGACAAGTTAGTGAAGTGATTCTGATACATTTGACATGTAGTTCAATTCAATTCAATTTTATTTATCCTTTGGACCCCTCCCTGGGGTATAAGGAACAGAAAACAACAACACAAAATAGGTAGCAATGCTTTTACTAATCATGCTAGTTTACTATTTCTCCATATTTTGGAGACAGAATTTACAAATAAAATCATTCAGAAAATTAATTCGCTGAAATATAAGAAATAGATACTGGAAAAACTATATTTGTGCTGACATGGACAGACCATAACCTCTATCACTAACTTCAAATGCATCTAAAAATGTTTTTTTTTTAAAAAGCAAATTAAAGAAACCAATTATGAGATGCACACACATCTTTAGGGTCGCTACTGTCCAGCTGTTTTTGAGGAGATGTGGATTCCTGCTACGGATGGACGGACAAGGTGTGTTTAAAAGGTAAACCTGGCAACCTAGTAGTTTGTTAAAACAATTATAGCCTGACTGTAATCCTCTGTGTCTGTGTGTCCCTCCCACCTTTTATGTTATTCAGCAGTAAATGCAGTGCAGCCATGGTGAAGGAGGTCTGCATGGGGGTGAAGTTGGCCTCTTTGGCCCACCAGAAACCACAGACATAGTAATCCAACAGGGCAGCTTCCTTCATACAAGTCTGATGGTTCCTGAAGCCCAGAATCTCCTGCATTTTTCTACAGACAACAGAAATATTCAGTATTATTTGTATGTATAATGTATGTATAATGTATGTATTTAATGTATGGTTTGAATCACCTTCACTGGCGTTCAAAGGAGTTTCCATCAAAATGTGATTTAAAATATCTACATTGCCTGTAAAACTCTTTGCCTTCCACCACCGAGTGTTGAAATGAAAAATGATGGATAAACATATTGTAACCTCAGCCTCATAATGTCCCACTGTAGAATAACAGAGTCACACTAAATCTCCATTTATGGAGGACTGGAGGAAGAGAGGGATACGGACAGTTGTACATCTGATGGAATAAATAGTAATACTTGAACTGAGTTATAATTTGGACTGCTCTATTCAACACTACATGAAGGTAACAAAAAAACACCCCGGTGGCTCTTATTCAATAAATTAAAAACCAATGTTACATAATATTACAATATGATATCTGGATTTCTGAGGGAATATTTGCTAAATACTGTTTACAGGATTAAGAAGGACATTCAATGAAATACTGGCTATTCCAACACAAGCTTTTTAAGTCATTATTCCTCTGAAACATAACTAATTGCATTTTAAAACAATAAATTAAATCTATCCTTCAAATCAGTCTATTAGAACAACACAATAATAACAATGTAGAAACACATAGGAGCATCGGTTAATACTTGTGACCCACTTCAGAACTACAGGCTGCGCTTTATGGAACTCCAAATCCATAAATATAGAATTATTATCCAGTTAGGTGGCATTGTGATGATTTTCTAGTTAATAATATCATAATATCAAAATGTTATTGGTTTTTAGCTCATTGTTTATTTTCTATTCTTTTAATTGTTTATGTATTTATTTTAATTCATAATGTATTACATCATCTTAAAAGATTTGGCAGTCGGTGTATCACATCTCCACACCTGCTCTGTCTCTTATTATGGGATGTGGAGAGGATTATGGTCGTTTTAGTAACAGTGAGGATGACATCATCCCTACCTCAGATCAACAATGCTATGAACTACCTGTCAAACCAGAACTCTGGTTCGCTGTCATTGTGGAAAACGGTCCTGAGCTTCATCCCAGTGCTTTACAGGATAATCGACATTATAACGAGGACAAACAGCAGCAGCCTTTCAACAACCAGATGATGTCATTCAGCAGAGATAAATAAGCACCATGTGAACAGCAGCAGCTGCTAATGTTTATTAGCCGGTCAGGACACGTGGTGATGAAGCTTCCGCCACTTACGCCTGAAAGTCATCCTCAGTTTTCAGCAGCAGCTCGTGGATTTGTTGGTGAGACAGCGCGTCCCACTGGAGGAAGACTCGTCTCTCTTCCTAACGACGAGGGGGAAAACACGCACAAGTCATGTCAAACAACACACAACACAACAAACACGAGTTATTGTCTGAGGGGGATAAGTTAATGTCTGCAGCTCTTCATCCTTTACCTTTAAAAGTTCCTCTGTCTTCTCACGACGTGTCTCTCCTGCGGACATGTTGACGCTCTAGTCGTTGCCATGGTGCTCTGGGCCAAACAACGTGCTGCCAGGGGGAGGAAGGGAGGAAGGGAGGAGGAATATCTGGCAAGAAATAGAAGAAGAATCATTGATCCCAGAGCAGGAATCGACACTCAGAGCTATGGAGCTCATCAATATCATCAAACATCATCAAACATTATTTAAACAAGGATTGAAAAACATGTAAACTGTAAAACATAAAAAAATGTAATAATAAGCATTAAAGAAAACACATAAAGTATATTTAATTTCATTCACTGTGTAATGACAATAAAGGCTTTCTATTCTATTCACACTGTTCCCACTTAAACGGTGCAAACAGTGGACATTCCTGCAGCCTCTTCCATTTTGTGCAGTTTTAAAAACCAGTTTTTTCAAAGACCAGACAGTCTTGGGACCTAATGTGTGAACTTGATCTATAGTTCAAGACACAAATCAGATCCCTGGTAATGTGCCAAGAAGTGTGATGAAAGTAAGGAAAATACAGGGCTGTCCTGTTCTCACTGATGATAGTAAATAAACCATTGTTTTTTAAAGCCATCTCCAGTAATGGCTCTAAGGAAAGAATGACTTCATTAAGCTGCTCTCACAGAACTGTGGTTCTTGGCTCCAAAACATAAATAATTGTTTCAAAACATAAGATGAAGGATACTTAAAGGTAAAAGAGTTGCTTGAAGAGAGACAGCACGCCTCATGGTTTGAGACACATCTTTCCTCTAATAGAGTCATACATTTGTCTCCTGGGTTAACTACTGGTCTTCATACCAGGTGTCTAACACTATATGTTACTATTGATCTAAAATGCATAATAATCTCTGTGATTGGTGTAAAGGAAACTCTCCAAGCTTCTAAAATATCTTCTTCTCTCTATAACATCTTTCCATGTTTCAGAAGCATGTGGTAGATGGTGAACAGGGTTGGATCCAACAACCAACTGTTGCAGAGTCAAAAAGAAGGTCAAAAACACACAGCTGAAAAAAGATAGATGGAATGGTTCCTAAAATTCAGAACATGTTTTTATCCAACCAAATATTCTGCTTCTGTCCATATTCTTTGGTTTTTAGCCTTTAAAAACAACATTTTGACTGCAGTCAGAAACTGTGTGACACACAGAGGAAAAGTCTCACCTCCTGACTGACACAATGCTGACATTCAATTAAAGATGGAACAAATAATTCAACCATATCTGCATCAAACAATATAATGACATTAAATTACATTTACATATTATAACAAATAAATATAGACCATATCCACCATCAGAGGCAGGCCTATACATTATGTTAATATAATACATTAATACATTATGAAATATATATGTGCTGATGTGTGTTTTACATTCATCTGTGTTTTTACTTCTGACTCAACTTTATTTAGTGATAAAACCATTGAGTGTCTCTGATTCTGACTCTACAGCAGGGTGAAAGTATACGTAGAAATCTGAGCCTTTTTCTGCTGAGAAATTCTCTATAAATACCAACGTTTGAGGTGAAAGATGTTTACACACATTTCACCCCTGTTTACTTTTTTATGCACAGCAACCTTTTATAAATGAGGCCCCTGGTGCCTATAAGGACCATCAATGACAAACACAACTTCCTGTTCTGTGAATTTGCTACTGGTTTCCTGGAGTATTTTGATCTCAACACTGACCCATACCAGGTATTGTATTTGTTAGAAACACACAAAAGCATAAATAACTCAACAGTAATGATGGTCCCACCACATTTAGACATTTGCTCTGCTTTCCAAAGCCCTTGCTGACATTTGTCCTTCTTATTTTTGTAGCTGATAAATGCCGTCAGCACCCTGGAACACAACGCTCTGAATTCAATGCATCAACAGCTTATGGACTTGCAAGGGACATAAACAATGCAACCCAGAGAAGGTCGAGTAAAGAGTCCCTAAGGCAAACACGAGTGATTACAGTGTCTACTAATGTCAGACCGAAACTAATGTTACTTCCACTTCCTTTCAGGAGGAAAGGAGCACAACTACATCAGTGAATGCAGGTATTTTGTTCTTCCTCTTACAGCACAGCTGACTGCTTTTAATGCAGATAGAATCTGAGTCACAGTTTGAACTCTGGGAGGTTACAGACTCCCTAGTGGGCTTTTGGCTGTGTTACTTCTCATTGTGAGTCATCATGAGAGTTAGGAAAATAAAATAGATAAAATGTGCTCTTCAAACTCTCATGGCTTCTTACTGTTGTCATCAAAGTCTTTTTAGGATGCAGAAGCAGAAGGTGAAGAGGGACAAAACATAAGCCTGTGTGTGTGTGTGTGTGTGTGTGTGTGTGTGTGTGTGTGTGTGTGTGTGTGTGTGTGTGTGTGTGTGTGTGTGTGTGTGTGTGTGTGTGTCTGTGTGTGTGTGTGTGTGTGTGTGTGTGTGTGTGTGTGTGTGTCTGTGTGTGTGTGTGTGTGTGTGTGTGTCTGTGTGTGTGTGTGTGTGTGTGTGTGTGTGTGTGTGGGGTGTATGTGTGTGTGTGTGTGTGTGTGTGTGTATGTGTGTGTGTGTGTGTGTGTGTGTGTGTGTGTGTGTGTGTGTATACGTGCTGTGCCTGCTTCAGGCCCTTCCTCCAAATCACTGTGAGTTTGTCATAATTCATCTGTTCCTTTGTCAGCCAAGCTCTACTCTTATCTCCAGATGTTTTTTCTACTTGTTCAGATGACCCAGCAGCATGCTCCTCTCTCTCTCTTATCTACTGTCATTCTTTACTCCTATACTTACACTACTGTACATTTACCTGCATTGCAAAGCTGCACCATCTTCTTTTTCATTCACTCACTGGAGTCAGATTCAGTAAAGCGATGCAGACGTGACGTCTCGTTACGTTGTGTTCTCAGTCCTGCTGTCATTTCTTACTTTGCAGTGTTGGTAGGAACAGACCGCAACTGGATCCATGGCTTAGAGTGAATGTCTGAAGTGGCACAGTTGACTCACAATATTTGTTTCCCCTGTACAGAGGGCAGATTTGGGAAGGATGGGTTGGTTAACCACCTGCATCCCACAATGCACCACATCGGTTTCCTCCAGCGAAGGAAGGAGAAGGGAAACCCAAGGACCTTGACCACAATTCGACGGACCATAACCTGAGATATACTTTCCTCGAATCTGAGTTTTAATTCTTGAGAGAGCTGCTCTGCTTAACTCTCACCCAGGCAGACAAGATGCTGAGACTGTGAGGAAGCTTAAAGACTCTCCAGTTGTCGATTTTACCTTCGCACACGTTTAACTTTCATTTACATCTTCTGTTACCTTGGCTGCCAGACTGCTAACATCATCAGCATGCTGTGAAGCTGGTGGCACAAGCCATTCAGTCTAACAGTGCTGCTTGTACATAATATCAGCTTGAATCACTTCTTTTTCATGTCATATGAGACCTGATGGAAACCTGATGAGTTACATGTCACCTTTGCTGCTACACAATGATATATTATGGCCTCATGATGTGTCTTTGCACAGCCAAACCATTAGTACTTAGAGAAGCAACAAAACATTTTCTTTTTTCTGTCTCTGCACTAATGTGCACTAACCACTATCTCACAATGATACAGCCCAAACTCTCTTTGACCACTGGCAGAATGTATTATTATTAGTGAACGTCATTTTACTCCTTTGTGTTGTCAGCATCACGATGTAGAAAAGTATCCAGATAGTTTGTTAAGCTTGTACTTCTGTATTTGAATGTATGTTGTGCAAAGATGTGCAATTAATATAAATGTTTATAGTATTTTTTATGATACTGAAGAGGCAGACCTTGTTGTATGATATGAGTTGACAAAATTAACTTATAGGGAGAAATGTAGCGTCAGAAATTTCCTTGCAATTTGTATGTTTGTCCTCTTATGTACATCAGAAAAGCACTTAAAGAGTTCACTATGAACAGATGTACATTTAATGAAGAGCCTATAGTTTACTGTGTGCCAGACGAACAACACAGCAGTGTAATACTTATTGTTGTGAGTTTAAGCTTCCTGCCTTTGTTAGACCATAGACCTCAGTGCTGATTGTGAATGAAGTGTTGTTTGATCATAAAATTGACCAGATCATACATTTCCGTGCTACTTCACTGGTAAATGTATTGCTTGTTACATGCTTGCTCTTTGGTTACTGCTGTCACCTCAGAGGCTCACAATAAGAAAGACGTGGGTTCAACTTCAACCCCAGTCCTTTTTGAGTGTTGCTTGCTGTCCTCCAGTTTCCTCCAGGGACCACTCTCTGTGTTTCAAAGACATGCACATTTAATAAGTTGAGGACATTAATTCTGTGCAAACCCTGTTTTGGACTATTTCCTTGTTCCTGGGATAAATTGCTGTACTTTCAAGCCTTTTTCTCCATGTTGATATAGAAGATACATAACATGATACATAATATTTAAAGAACATCCAGACACTGGACTTTAACTGCAGGTGTTCAACACTTTATTCACATCTTCAGTGTAACATACACACAGACTGACCTGATCTGGAGCATTTGCATTGCTCCACCTCCACAACACCAATTTCATCACACCAGTATCAGTCTGTGGCCCTATATACTACACATGTAGTCCATTGCATTTTGTAGTTTCAAATGTGTACTAAAGTGTAGCGTATGTGTCGGTGTGATTCGCTGTTTTCTCTCACACACACTTTCTCAGGACATTAACCATATAACCATACAAGTAACCATATGATCCCTATGTACACAACAAATTCACAAGCAATCAAATAACATAACAAACACTAGAAAGCACTCAGAGAGTGCAGACCTCCGCCAAGGCTGCTCAGTTTCCCCATGTTGGCATTTCACTCCAAAGCAAAAGTCCCATGATGAAAACCTCTGAATTAAGTCATTAGAAAGTTTGACAGGAAAAGTTAAAACAAAATCTTTGCAATTTACACAGTACAGGGACCCTCTCCAGACTGAGGCTGAGGTTGTACAGATGCACAGCTACCTTACATAGCTGGTCTGCACAATCTCTGAGCAGCCTGGAGGTGATGCCGTCTGGACCTGCAGCCTTCCTTGGTCTAATTCTTCTGAATTCTCTCCTCACCTGATCTAGTGTTATGGAGAGAGTGGGGTTGGCAGTGGGTGGTGGCTCCAGTTGGTCGGTGCAGGGGGAGGGGAGGTTGGGGAGAGGTGGGAGGAGGGGGGCGGTAAGGCTGCAGCTGAGGTGTTAGGTAGCCAGAGAGGGCCTGGCTGGGACACACTGGGACACGACTGGTCCGTACTCTGGTGAGTGGGGGAGGAAGAAGAATCAAATCGATTAAAGAATTGATTTAATTTGCCCAACCCTGATCACTAGATTCTGGACCTCTCCTGCTGCTCATGTTATGACCCGAGATGACTTTCAGCCTTCTCCAGACCTCTCACATTGTTCTGCTGCAGTCGCTCCTCCATCTTCCTCCTGTATGCATCCCTCCCCTCTCTGATCTTCTTTTTAAGGTCTTTTTGGATCCTCTTCTACATCACCTTGTCCCCAGACCTAAAAGCCCTCTTCTTCTCATTTAGAAGGGCCTTTATATCCGGGGTGACCCATGGTTTATTGTTTGGAAAACACCGTACAGTTCTGGCTGGTACAGAGTTTTCCACACAGAAGTTGATGTAGTCAGTGATGCAGTGAGTCAGACCATCAATGTTCTCCCCATGTGGTGCACAGAGCATATCCCAGTCTGTGGATGTAAAACAGTCCCTTAGTTTCTCACTCTCCTCCTCTGTCCATATCCTGATGGTTTTCTTCACTGGTGTGTGTTTCTTCACCATGGGCTTATAGACAGGGAGGTGGTGAACCAGGTTGTGATCTGAACGACCAAGCTGGGGGAGAGGGGATGGGCTGTATGCCTCCTTGGTGTTGGCAGTAGGTCCAGTGTTTTATGTTCCCTGGTGTTGCATGTGACGTACTGTTTAAATGTGGGGAGAGTGGAGGACAGGGAAGCATGATAAAAGTCCTCAGAGATGATGAGGAAGGACTGTGGTTGAGCAACTCCAAGCACGATCACGTGTTTGAACTCTGTAGGTAGGTAATATAGCCGAATGTATTATGTAGTATAATGTATTATTACTAGTATTCAGCAATACTCGGTAATGTGGAATCAATAAGTTAATTGTGATTCTTGTAAATTGTATATTAGAGAAAAAGTTCAATACAATATCAGATAAAATAATAAATAAAATGCTTGAAATTCCCAAAATATCAAAAGAGCACCTCTCCAGTACATGAGAGACCTGTACATGTTTTTGTGAAAACATATTGAACAGTTTTTGAGTTATGCACTGGGAACCGTCCTCTGAGCCAAACCCCCCTTGTAGAACTTCCTGGATCTGCATCCAGATCTGACTCAAAATCTAATCTAATCTTCCTAGGCCCTAAACATATCGTCTACAGAACTGATAATGATACCTTTTTGAGATGTCTCCTTCTAAAACAGTTGAAGTGAACACATCTGGATCATGATGGGCAGTGCTGGCCCTGACCAATTTGATGCCCTAGGCAAGATTTTAGCTGGCGCCCCCCTTGCATTGCAGTCAGTTTCACCAATCTTCATACACTCACACAGAAACTGCATGTATGTCTTTGAGATTTTCTTTTCTTTTAAATAGAAAATAAACCACAAAAGAAAATCTGTATTAGAAAAAAGTTGTGGCATGACTGAAACATTATTTCATTAACTAGAAACAAATGAGTCAGTCGATACTTCAGAAATTATATTTATATACTTTTATATAGTACAGGTTAAGTAGAAGGTATAATGTATACACAGTATAGTAGTGGAAGTATTCAGTACGGTGTAAAAAAATAATCTGAGGTAAGAAAACCTAGGTTGTCTGCTTCACTACGGTAAGACAGAGACGTCGTTTGTAAGTGTGAAGCTGTGATTATCTGTCCAACTTTACCGAAGTTCAACAAGTCAAACATTTACCTTCTAATCCTTTTGTATACTTTGGCTGTATACCATGACGGTTGTGTCTCCTTGCATGTTCATCGCTGCTGAAAACGTTGATCTGGATTCCATATGGAGTAAATGAACAATTATCCGTGAACGCTAAAACTAGCGCTCTTTGATGTTTGTTCAAACGATGAATCTTGTTTGACAAACGGACTTATGGTACACAACTTTTCTCTATGACGGAAGCCAGCTTTCTTTACGGTGTTATTACTTATGACGTAATCCCGCATCTATGGATTCAGTTCTTACCGAATAGTCTTGATGACACCTGTGTATCCATGGATACACAAACGCAGAATGCCATTTTGAATTTTTATGCCTGATTACAGGCATAAATTCCATTATTTTTGTTTGAAATTCCATTCTATTCTTATTCTATTTTTCTAAAATATTTTCAGTGCAGAGATATTATTTCATTATTATTCACCTACTACAGCTTGTGGTCCAACACTTTTTAATCTTTACATGCTACCACTTGGAAGCTTCATCAGGAGACACAGCATAAACTTCCATAGTTATGCTGATGATACACAGCTGTACATTGCTGTGTCTCCTGATGACTCAGGGCCAATTGACACCCTTTTTAACTGTATTTCAGACGTCAAGTCATGGATGGCAGATAACTTCCTTCAGCTCAACCAGGACAAAACTGAAGTCTTGATTATCAGGCCTGAAACTCAGAGAGAAAAACTTCACCCAAAACTGCAAGCACTGGCTCCAAATCCATGTAAACAAGTAAGAAACCTCGGAGTCATATTGACTCGGATTTCAGTTTCGAGCCACACATTAGGACTGTAATGAAAATGGCATTTTATCATCTGAAGAACATTGCCTGGGTGCGACCATTTCTCTCCCAAACCAACACAGAGATGCTAATGCATGCTTTTATTACTTGTCGGATTGATTATTGCAATGCTCTACTTTCTGGTCTTCCTAAGAAACATATTTCCCAATTACAGTTACTACAAAACTCAGCTGCTCGTGTGCTGACGAGGACCAGAATGAGAGCACACATCACACCAATTAAAAAAAAAAAAAAAATCTCTGCATTGGCTTCCTGTGATTTTCAGAATTGATTTTCAGATCCTTTTACTAGCTTTACTAGCGGTCTTGGTCCTAGTTATTTATGAGTTGCCTTTATCTTGTGAACCCTCTAGGACCCTCAGGTAGGTCTTTTAATAATTCCTAAAGTCCTGACAAAAACACATGGCGAGGCATCTTTTAATTATTACGCCCCACATCTGTGGAACCTGAGGACCTGAGGGCAGCAGAGAGTGTTGATACTTTTAAAGGCAAACTCAAGACCTACCTTTTTAGTCAGGCTTTTAACTAAATTTTACTTATTTATTTATTTATCTATCGACTATTTAGTTATTTTTACTGTTAGTTTTACTGTTTTACTAGTTGGTATATCATTTTAATATTTTTAACTTATTTTATGTGTTGTACTGTTTTCCTTTTAATACTTTTTATTTTCTATTCTTACTCATCTTAACACACATCCTCTCTTAGTATTTCATTTCGGGGCGGCTGTGGCTCAGGGGTAGAGCGGTCGTTCACGGAACAAAAGGTCGGTGGTTCGATCCTCAGCCCCTGCAAGTCCACAAGTTGAAGTATCCTTGAGCCAAGATACTGAACCCCAATTTGCTCCCCGGGCGCCGCGTGTAGTGGCAGCCCACTGCTCCTCAGGGATGGGTCAAATGCAGAGAAAGAATTTCCCCATGTGGGACTAATAAAGGTATCATTATTATTATTTTATTTCATGCTCTTATCCTCTCATTTCCTTCTGTATAGAGTTTTTATTTTGATTGATTTTAATTTATTTACCCTATCTGTTTATTTTTATTAGTTTTTGTCCTCTGGTGTGTCCTCACTTGGGGGCCGCTCATGCCGGGGGCTGTAATCGTGGCCGTGGGAGTGCCGCTGTGGGGGTCGCTCTGGCTCGGGTGGATTGGGGAATCCGTACTGCAGCCTTTTGGTTGTGGTGTGGGTTTCTTCGTCCGCTGGGCTTGTGGTGCCTCTTGCAGTGGTGTTTTTGTAGTCATGACAGTGGTTCATTGTTGTGCATTGTTAATGTTTTTCAGATCGATAAGGAGTTCCTGCACATATCAACTGTACCTATGCTGTCTTCATTCTTTGCTGAGTTCGACCGGTACTCTCCATGCATGATGGTGATCTTTCAATGCAAAAGTGGGGTGGCTGGAAGAAAAATAAGATGCCTCATGGTGGCCATCTCCAAGGTTTGTATTCAAACCCCTTGACCTTTGCTTAAAAAATTATTTTTATGCCCTTGTCATGACAATTGCACAAGCATAATTCTCTAAACATGTGGCAGACAAAAGTGGCAAGTAGAGCCAGGCAATATGGACAAAATCAAATATCAGGTTATTTTTGACAAATAACTCTGTCAATATATTAACAATATTGTTGGGATGGCTTTTGGCGCTTTCACGAAATATTCACAAAATCATCTTCAAAAATCGTTTCTATTGATTCTATTGATATGGTCCAGTCCTGTTTGCATTGTCCAGCATGTTATCAGCATGTTATCAGTACTCAGTCAGACAACGGATCTACAACTACACTGAAAGTCCATCCACAGCAGCAGAAGAGTCACAGCATAGAGTAGTGGAATCAGAGAGAAAGGGGGCTTGAGTTGGCCTTATATTAATTATTGTTAGCACAGTGCTATATACAGTTAGGTCCATAATTATTTGGACTATGACACTATTTTTTTTATCATTTTGCCTCTATACACCACCACAATGGATTTTAATAAACAAAATCAAGATGTGACTGAAGTGTGAACTTTCAGCTTTAATTTAGGGGTTTCACAAAAATATGGCATTTACCATTTAGGAATTACAGCCATTTTATTCAGAGTACCTCCATTATCAGGGGCTCAAAAGTATTTGGACAAACTAACATAATTATAAGTATAACAGTAGTTTTTAATACTTGGATGAAAATCCTTTGCAGTCAATGACTGCCTGAAGTCTGGATCCCATGGACATCATCAAATTCTGAGTTTCCTCCCTGGAGATGCTTTGCCAGGCCTTTACTGCAGCCGCCTTCAGTCGCTGCTTGTTTGTGGGTCTTTCCTCCTTCCGTTTTGTCTTCAATAACTGAAAAGCCTGCTCTATTGGGTTGACATCAGGTGACTGACTTGGCCATTGAAGAATATGCCATTTCTTTGCCTTCAGAAACTCTTGGGTTGCTTTTGCAGTATGTTTTGGGTCATTATCCATCTGTACTGTGAAGTGCTGTCCTATTAGTTTAGCAGCATTTGGCTGAATGTGAGCACAGTATAGCTCTATACACTTCAGAATTCATCTTGCTACTTCTGTCAGCAGTCACATCATCAATAAACACCAGTGAGCCCGGTCCATTGGCAGCCATACATGCCCATGCCATAACACTGCCTCCACCATGTTTGACAGACGATGTGGTTTGCTTTGGATCATGAGCTGTTCCTTTCCTTCTCCATACTTTTCTCTTCCCATCATTCTGGTACAAGTTTATCTTGGTTTCATCTGTCCAAAGAATCTGATTCCAGAACTGGGGAGGGTTTTTTAGATGTTTTCTGGCAAAGTCTAATCTGGGCTTCCTGTTCTTGAATGTTACCAGTGGTTTGCAGTGGTTTGTAAACCCTCTGTATTTCCATTCATGAAGGCGTCTCTTGATTGTAGACTTTGACAATGATATGTCGATCGCCTTCAGAGTATTCTTGACTAGTCTAGATGTTGTGAAGGGGTTTTTCTTCACCTTGGAAAGGATTCTGTGATCATCCACTTTAGTTGTCTTCTGTGGTCTTCCAGGTCTTTTGATGTTGCGGAGTTTGTCAGTGCATTCTTTCTTTTTAAGAACGTACCAAATTGTTGATTTGGCCCCTACTAAAGTTTTTGCTATCTCTCGGATAGTTTTATTTTTTTCAGCCTAATGATGACCTCCTTCACTTGCATTGATACCTCATTGGACTTCATATTGATAGCTCCCGTCAAACAGCTACCAAATGCAAATTCAACACTTGAAATCAACTCCAGACGTTTTATCTGCATCATTTGTCTTGAAGTAATGAGGGAACAGACCACACTTGGCATAAAACAGCCCACAACCACGGATAAAAATATGGATATCATGAAGAAAAATCAACAAACTCCTGATTAATAGAGAAAATACTCATTATTTACTTCAACCAGGTTGGAATCAAAACTAAATCTTTTCACTCCTTTTAAAGAAATAACAAACAAACTATTTACACAACTGTCAAATGAATTTTGTTGGTTGTTTAAATGTTGTGTATGTTTGCATAGTGTTGGTCCTCACTGATACAACCTATCACTGCTGTACATTTAGTGGAAATAAATCAGCTGATCATTTAGAGACGTAGCTGTAACCAGATGGAAACATGTGTCCAATGAATTACAATCCAGATAATTCACCACAGTGATACAAAAGTCCACCCATCCAGGTCCTGTCCTGCTTCTCCTGCTGAGAGTCACAGGGGACTGGAGTCAAAGCCAGTAAGCAGTGGGAGAAAGGTGGAGTCCAGTTCATCAGCTGGAGTCACACAGACAGACAAACACTGACACTGACAGCTACAAACTATTTAGTGTCCACGTTATTCAGCAGCTTTTAGGATGTGGCTGATTAGAGAAGCAAAGAAAGGCTTTCTGAGTAGAATCAGTAGAGACGACTCTCTAGTGGTCGTCACATATCTCTTATCTCCAGGTAGCATCAAATCACCAGAGCCTAGGAGGACAAATATGAGAATGGGAATGCAAAAACAAAGAAACAAGCCAACAGCAGAAGTATTACACTTGAATTATGGTGGATCTGTTTTAGATCAGCTCATATTTAAACTGATTATGTCTGTATGAAGAGAGCTGTGATGATTCATTCTTTGAAATATCCTGTTTTATGTCTCCAGGTGAGAAAAATGATCCTCAAAATATTTCAATGTCACCTTTTAAGTTTGATAATGTTTGTTATATATTTGTTAACGTTGTCTTTATAATCCAATCAATAATCTATCACTAGATTCTCAACCCTGATGTATTTAATCAGTTCATATTGGGATGAATGACCAGTGAATTCCCAGTTCAAACAGGACAATGTGGTGACACCAGTCCTTGTTCCAGAGCAAAATGAATCCATAAACCTAAAGAGACAAAAAGAAAAAGATGACATCAAACAGAAAACTAAATCATGGACCATAAAAAACACATATTTACAGAACGGTTTGGACCTTAAATCTCCCAGATAGAGTCATTGAATGTGAACATTTTCTAAAACAAGTGTTGACCTGCTGTGACTCTGAAGTCGTCGGTTTGAATTTGGTTCAACACAGTTTCATCAATTGTTGTCACTGTTTTTCTCCAGGTTAATATGAGACTTTTTAATATGACCCTCTGTGACCTGCTGATGTGAAGGTTTCTGAAAGCATCTGTGTCTTTCTCTTAATAATCTCACTTCACTTCAGATTAAACAGCTTCACCTTTGTTGTGGAAAACCAACTGAAAGGCAAAGGTTTTCTTTTTTCCAGTGAATAAACACACCATCTCAGAAGGTTCTTCTACACATGGTTTAAGATGGCTTTGTTTACCACCAGGTGTTCCTGTCCCATATGAAGCCACTCACTGTGTTCAGGGTGGTGTGTTTGTCATCAGGCCTCTGGCTTCAGTCTCTCAGAGAGCTCAGAGCTGTCGTCAGGAGATGGAGGACATTCAGCTGGAAAACAAAGACAAATCATTTCACTGCTGACAATTCCTTCTTCACAGTTTGACCTTTATGCTCCTTCACAAGAAATAAAGTGAAACAAAGATGATTCCAATAGAAAACCCCACCTTTAATGTATTTAATATGATCTACAACACAGTCAGAAAACGGTGTGACTGCTCTCTCTGCCTGTGAGCCACTAACTACCTTAAAGTATTTGTTCATGTCATCAAACTGTCAGTCAGGCTTCCAGTGACATGAATGTATGTGAGTGTTTTACCAGTAACACACTGAAATAAAACAGAAGTGGGTTTGGTCAGAGTAAACTGCTGTTAAACAGAGTCTATGAAGAACAGGACATCAACATAGAATAATAATGAACATTGAACTGAAACATGACTTTGTCTTCTGTAGTCATGTCATCATGACACTGTGACTCTGAGCCTGACACCACTTCCTGTTGTTCGAACACACTTTGATGCTCTGGGAACTGAAGTTTGCTTCACGTTGAATAAAAGCATCAGGTCCAAGTCTAAAATCACAGCCAGGAAAAAGAGACCGTTTCTGTTTGGGTCCCTCACCTGTCTTCTTTTTGTAAACCTTCAATCCAATGGCAGCGATGGGGACGAGAGCAAGAACCACTGCGGCGATGATGATGATGATGATGAAGGTCACGTTAATGGGCTCCTCTGTTGAGCAGAAAACAACAACAAAAAGTCACAACCTGCACAGATGAAGCCGCTCAGAGAAGAACATCCATATTCCCAGCAGAACAATCCTGAATACAGACACTACATGTTTGATGGTTGCTGTTATGTTCCTGTCATTATTATTCTGTATATTATATTCTAACATTATATGATGACATTCTGTTCATGTTTTTAGCTCTACTTGTCTGGACATCATGACTCTATCTCTGCTGCTTTATCCTGGTCGAGCTTTGTTGTCTTTGTTTAGCTCCATGTCATGTTGGTTTCTGTCCCTTATGTTGGTTCGTGGCTCAGTCAGAGCTTCTGACGATCATATTCTAATTCCTTTTAGACTGGCACCATACTTGGCCCATAAACTGTATTGTGACTAATGTACAGATCCATACATTCATCCAGTGATTAAATCATTCTACTAAATCTACTCATCTTCAAACTAATAGTCCCTAAAATGTCTCATCTGTTGTTACATGTTAAAATGGTTACAGTGGGTCTGACAAAGAGATCTAAAAACTCAAGTTTGATTTCAAACTACCAAACAGTTGGAAAGGTGCATCCCTCTGCCAAGGCTGAACAATCCTACACACGTCTGTCTAACTCTTAGAATGGAGGAAGAAAAGAAAAGGGAAGTGGTCTGATAACATAAATGATCAACATCATAAATATGAGACTTTTTACATCACAATTTATGGACAAATGAAGGAAAATGGTGACAAACGCTGATTTCACAACACAAAGGAGTGTTCTAAAAATGAATGTATCTGCCCATCTAACTGAAGGCGTTGATATCTGACCCATGTCCACCCCTCCAGGTTTCATGGTCATCATTCAGTAGTGTTTGTATCATCCTGCTAACAAACAAACAAACAAACAAACAAACAAACAGATGCAGGTCCAATCAGAACCTCCTTGACTGAGGAAATGAAGTTTCATGTCCTTAATTACTGACATTGTTCTGTAGGAATCAAAGCTAAGTAAACACTGGACAGCCTCCACAAAAAGAAGAAATAATGCTGAACAACAATCATTTATTCCAACACTTTACACCTTTTCAGGGACCTGCTGATACCTTTGTCAGGGTCCAGAGGTGGACATGTGGATTGGTTTATTGATTATCTAAGCCCTAAAATTAGACAGAAAAACTACATGAAATAATTGAACACAAAACAATAGAACACAAACTAAACTTCTCTCCAACACACATAAAAATGCATGAACTGTAGGACTATTAGTGAAATAAATGAGTGTTTCCCACGTTCATCACTTCTGATCCCAGTCTTACCCCAGTTGGTCCAGATCTCTTCTTTGTCCAGTCTGGTGACCAAGTCGTCCTCCACACCAGAGCGCTGAAACACACAGTCGTACCTCCTCCAGTCTTCAGGTGACACTGATGAAAGGTTCAGGTCAACACTCATCTGGAAGGTCCCATCATGGTTGGGGAGGATCTCTCCGTGCTCCACGTCCTCATGAAGCTCCTCTCCATCTTTCCTCCAGAAGAGTGCGGCTCTGTCGGGGTAGAAACCTGTAGCGTGGCAGCTGACTGGAGAGGAGGGAGTCTTCTGGAGGAGAGACACTGAGGGAAGCTCTGGAGAGGAGAGACAAAGACACTTTAGAGCTTCTTTATTAGTATTCACTGTTTATTATCACTCCTGTTTGATGGAAGGACTTTGAAATGTTTGAGTAACAAACACTAGATACACACATGTAAGCAATGACAACAAACCTCAGTGGAGAGTAACTGAGAAAAGAAGGGAGGGACAGAGGAGGAAAAGACAGGTGAAGAGAGGTGAGGGGGTGAGATAGATTAGAAAGGGGGAGGAGGACAGTGAGTGTGACAAAGACAGAGAGAGAGAGAGAGAAAGTGAGACAGACAGAAACACAGCAGAGAAAAAGAGAGAAAATGGAGGTAAAGAGAGAGAGAGAGAGGCAGAGATGAAGAGAGGTGAGAGAGAAGCTGAGACAAAGAGAAATGTGTGTAAACAGACACAAAGTGGGTCTCTGTGTGTTGGTTCATATTTATTGTGATGTTACTGTTGGTTAGAAACACAAGAGAAATATGAAGAATGTTGTATCCATTAAACTCCATCAGGTCATGTGACTCTACCTGTTCTCAGCAGAGAGCTCCTCCCATAGTCCAAATACTTCTTCAGCCACTCAGGACAGCGCTGGGTGTAGTAATACTTCAGGTATCTCATCCTCGCTCTGTCATGATCCCACTTGCGTTTGGTGATGACAGCCTGAGGTTTGGCAGCGATCCATGTCTCTGTCTTCAGGTCCAGTGCTATGAAGTCTTCTCCATCATAACCATGCTGACGAAAACCAGTAACCTCTCCAGTCTCATCATCCCACTCACAGCCATACATCCACTGTAAAATGTGGACATCTGAGAGACAGAGACAGAGACTACAGTAAACCAGAGTGAGATCTCAGTCCAGTCATCTCTCATCAGCTGATATCACATCTTCACCACAGAGACACACTGATCCACACACACCAACACAGAGGACCTACACCTCCTGCTCTTATTGGCTCCACGGAGGCCACTCACAGCCAATCATCATCTGGACAGAGTGGACGTCTTCTAGAGAGGCAGAGAGGCTGCTGGGAAACACAGTTCATATCCTGTGTTTGACCACAGAGACACACTGACTCCACTGAGACCAACACTTTATCTCCACTGTTCCAGGTGTTGTGGCTTCATGTGAGCTGCAGGAACACAAACTGAGGTGGAGTCCTGACTAGCAGACACACATTAAACCTGATCCTGGACTGAACATTACACCACTGAGACTCTGCAGCCAGTGGACCAGTCCAACAACATCCTGGTCCTGTGACAAACTACAGACTAGACTGTCCTGAAGCTGCTCTAGAAGCTTCCACTGAAGGACACTTTGAGTCCAGGATGAGTCATAGACTCCACCTGCTCCACCAGGACAGTGTGTCCAGTTCAGCAGTGTGTTACTACAACTGGTCCCAATAAGACACACCATCAGGACCAGTATGGACACTGGGAGGCAGTCTGTGTGTCCTGATTCAACTACAAAGTGTTTCTCATTTTACTGGAACAAAACATTTACATTTCATTATTTACATTTCTATCAATCAATTTCCTGTTGATCAACCAATTGATTAATTGACTCTATGGTTATTATGGGATGGACACAGTGTGGTGAAGTAAAGAGAATCTAATCTCATGTGTTGTTCTTCTCTACATGTATATTATGGGATGGACACAGTGTGGTGAAGTAAAGAGAATCTAATCTCATGTGTTGTTCTTCTCTACATGTATATTATGGGATGGACACAGTGTGGTGAAGTAAAGAGAATCTAATCTCATGTGTTGTTCTTCTCTACATGTATATTATGGGATGGACACAGTGTGGTCAGTATGTAGAGTGGTGCTGTTGAACTTTTGAAACCTCTGGTCTCAATCAGACATTTATCATGTTGTCCTGTCAGACAGGTGTATTCAAACATACTGCTACTCCTCTCATATGGGACCCAGCAGGAGCAGCCTGTGTCCCATTTACAGTCCTGTGCCGTAGTTTGAGAAACCCAGCAGTCATGTTCCTCTATCAGCTGAGTGCTGTAAAACTGTTGTGATCAGCAGGTTCCTACAGTGGACTTATTATGGACCAGCTCACTGTGGGCAGTTCACTGGACTTATTCTGATCTGATCTACAGGAGATCAAGTCTTAATGATCTCTGCTGGTTATTATGGGATGGACAGAAACACTGTCTCAGTGTAGTATAGCAGCATCCAGTAGTCTCAGTGTCAGTAATGTTTCTGCTGAGTCAGCCAAGAGAAGCCTCCATCAGACAAATTGATCTACGACAGTAAAACACACTGGACAGATGAACAATGGTGTGTGTGTGTTTACATCTGTTTACTAAACACTGGATGACAATATAAACAACATTTTATGAAGAGAAACATAAACAAACCTCCAGTTTGGTTGAAGCGCTGCTTTAAAATGTCAATGTTGACTTTGAACTCCTGTTGGTGACGCACATGTTTCTCAGTTTCCCTGATCCAGTACTGAGGATCATCTGCTGTGACTTTCTTCATCCAGTCCTGTTTGGGTTCTGCTCTCCTGGTGTTACTGTCATAGTAACTTATTGGAACGTCATCAACCAACCCAACAGTCACAAACTCTGGGAAGTTTGAGACTCCAGAAGATCCAGTGAGGAAATACTTCAGAGAGTGAGTCACTGTAAGAAACATGAATGTCATGATATCACTTTTATAAATCACTGAACAATTTGATTTTCCTGTCCATTCAATTCAAGACATGCTGATAATGTCTGTGGTTCAGTCAATAAATAGAACAATACATTCATAGAAACTGAGTTTGAACTCTACCTGAATATTATATATTATATTATAATATACCTGAATATTTCTGATGATTCTGTCTGGATGAATGTTATTTATTGTGAAATAAAATGTGACACTAGTCAGAGATGGAGGTGTTCCAGCTGTGAACCTGACTCTCATTGATAGAGACAGTTTGTAAAAACATGTTTTCTAGTCCTGATATCTCCGTGTGAAGTGAAACTCATTTCATTTCTTCTTCAGGATGCTTCATTAGTAGCTTACACTCCTCATTATCCATTAGTTTGAAATGTGAAATCACAAACCTGAGCAAAACACAAACGCTGTCTGAGATTCTCATTTGATTTTCTACATTCAACACATTCAAACTTTTTCCATCTGATGACATCACATCACTTTATGGTCTCTATCTTCTGCTATAAACTGTGAGCGATGACAACTTAAGTCTCTTCTTCTGATCACAAAGTTGAACTCTGTGAGGTTCTTGAAGCTCAAACTCAGCAGCACTTCTTCTTCTATGGTTTCACAATTTCTCTTCACGGATCAAATATCTAGACAGCGCTGTCCAGCCGATGCTGATCAATATTCAGGAGGTTTTTGGTGACCCTGATACAAACTGATCAGGACATTTCACAGGTAGAAAATAAACTTGTCAGTGCTCTCTGGTGGACAATCTATATCAGGGAGACACAGTTTCTAAACCATCTCAACACCAGTTTGGCCTGTGCTCCAGTTTCTTGTTCCTCATCAGCTGACATCACAGATACCAACATACCTACAAGAAGCTACTGTGTGCAGATATATCTGAGGCTGATTGATCATGTAGCTCTACTAAACAGCATCTATTGTACAGACAGGAAATGGAAGAACTGCCAGTGGGATGTGATTAGACCCAACCAACAAAACTCAGTGTGGATGAACTTCGTTAAAGCAGATGTGTTTCACTATGTGGAGTCAAACTGTGGAATTCTGTGGATTCAAATATTCATTACATATTAAAGGATTTCATCAAATATATGGAGGTCAGACAAGAAACGACGACGCCATGAAGTCAATATTTATGTTAGCAGGTTGTCATTGACTGTGTTTTTCTCTGTGTGCACATAACTGTGTTAATATGAACAGTTCAGATCAAACGTAGTGACGTGTTTGGAGACTGTAACAATATGTTCATCAGCCGATGTCTAATGATCAATAACTGATCAAACAGTGACGTCATAAAATAACTAATGATTCATCGCACAATACTTCCTACTAGACAGTAAATATATTTAGACATGAAAGCCTTTGTTTTGGTGTTTGTTCCTGTTTTCTTTATTTCTCTCAGTGAGTGTTGGACTGTTTGGAGCTGCTTCTGCTGCCATTTTAGCATTAAGATCGATCAGACCGTATCGATCCTATCAGTCCTGATTTGATCAATAAAAGATGAGAAAGAAAACAGAAGAAGAGACAAACTTTTTCTGACATTTTCACCAATACAAGATTTCCTTCTGAGCACGTTTGAACATCTCTATAGTCCTAATATGTAAGGAGGTCCATCAGAAGAAGCATCAGTTCATACAGTAGGCTTTATAAAGACACGAAGCATTTTTTCTTTTCCAATCAGCTTCAAATCATCTGAACTCACCTGCCGCCGCACCGTGGAGACCTATTCCCAGGAGAAACACACAAATCAAGGTGTTCATTGTGAACTGTCGCATCTGCAGCTTTGATAAACGAACAGCTGACATGTTTCTTTATCAGGACACTCAGAAATAAAGCTTCCAGTCCGACCATCAAGGCTGAAGTGAGGAGAAAACACGGAGAGCAGCGGACTTCCACGTCCTTCTGAGCCAATGGGAATTTAGCCTGAGCATCAACGTCACTTGTAACTCGGTAGAAGATAAGATAATATTTTTAAAAAAGGCAGTTTTTCGTCGCCACTGTCGCCAAAGTGCTTGCTCTTGGTGGATTGTTGGGTCTCTTTAAAATGTAGAGTATGATCTAGTTTATTATTATTATTATAATTATTATAGTATTATTATTATTATATTACTATTATTATTATAATTATTATTTCATTATTATTATTATTATTATTACATTACATTATATTATTTTATTATTATTATATTATAATTATAATTATTTTATTTTTATTAGTATTGTTATATTACTATTAAATTATTATTATTTTATTAGTATCATATTATAATATATTATTATTATATTACTATTATTCTTATAATTATTATTTCATTATTATTATTATAATTATATTACTATTATTATTTATTATTATTATTACATTATATTATTATTATAATTATATTACTATTATTATTTATTATTATTACATTACATTATTATATTATTATATTATAATTATTTTATTTTTATTAGTATTATTATGTTATTATTATATTACTATTATTATTATAGTATATTATTATTATATTATTATTATCATATATTAATATTTTATTATTATTATATTATTATTATAGTGTATTATTATTATTATTATTATTATTATTATTAGCTATTGTAATTTCCTATGTCCTGTTTTGCTGTTTACAGTTTGTTGTGTTACATTACTGTAGTTCCTATGTTTATATACCTACATTAGAATAGTAAATAAATATAAATTTATTATAATCTTCCTCCTGCCTCATAATAATTGAACACAATGATCATTTATTTGTACTATTTTAAATGTGATTGCACAGGTGTTAATAATATTGTATCTGTAAACATCAGTTAACCTCAGCAGGAGCTCCCTGGCTCTGATCATTCAGTCCTGGGCTGTGCGCTGATGAACTGACCACATCTGTAACTACAGGTCATGTGATACATGGACCCACAAGGACTATTATCAAATCACATGTCTTTCTGGAGTAAATACTGGAAAACTATGAAGAGGCTCTTAGAATTAGCCTCAAATAATGATGAAAAGCTTATTGATCTGAGACAATATGGAAAATGACAAATGAAGGAGTGTCTTTCAGTGAACCTTAAGGTATTCAGTATTTAATAGTCCTGAGGTGAAGTCATTTGGTGTCCAATGAAACCTGAGACTTTACATTATTGGGATAAATGAGACCTTTATTAAAATGACAGGAATTCATCATCTAATAATGCTTTAATGTGAATAGAAAATAGAAGCTGTTAAATAGGTAAATCATACATTTAACAGACAAATAATGAAAGTTACACAATGTTAAATTTCAACTTTAAAATGTTTATTTGGCACATGGTAAAATGAAGGGTTGCCGATTGTTGAGACTGTAACTTAAAGACTAGTTACTGGAGTGTAGTAGTAGTAGTAGTAGTAGTAGTTACAGCTGCAATCTGACCTAAGTCCAGTCTGGATCATTATTATTTGTTGTCTCACAGTAGTGAAGTTTCTGTGAGCACTATAAATTTCAACATTCTGGATCACCAGATCTGGAATATTACTTGGATCCAGATCAGATGTGTGCTTGATCTTATGAGGATGTCATTGGGTCATTTTTGTCCAATCATTGTTGGCATTATCCATGAAGTTAGGAGATAAAATCTTGTAGTTGCCCCTATCCTACGATGGTAAAGAATCCTTTAAAAACATCTGGATCCAGATGATGATCCAGATCACCACCCAAAAAATAAGTTTTTGAGTCCTCCTGCCAACAGACAGACAAACAAACTAATGCTGATAAAAACATAACCTCTTTGATGGAGGTAAGAATGAGTCAACATTTATAAAACATTATGTTAAGGAGGCTATGTTTTCATTTGTGTCCCTTGGTTGGTTGGTTTATCAGCACGATTACTACACCTACTACTGGACAGATTCCATGAAACATTGTCCACTGATGGGGCATGAAGCTGGAAAGAACCCTTTAAATTTAGCTGCACGTCTGGATAATGGGACAGATCAAGCAATTATTTATTTATTTTTTACCCTTTTCTTTTACCAACTTTCTGGATTGCCGTGACATTTGGTCCAGAAATGATTGGTTCCCAGATGATAAATTGAAATGGATGTGAACCCATGACTTAACCTCCACGCCACCAACAAGTTGAAATCAGAAAAGAATAGCATGATAAAATGCAAAGCTAAAATGTGATGATGATAAGATGTTTGTGTACAACAGAATGTAGAATTGCCACTGTGGGCATGCTGACGTGTTTTCCTCTACTCTGCTCCACGCTCAACTGGTCCTGCATACACAGCAAATTCCAGCCTTTGGAATAAACTCCCTGAGAGTTCAGATTAACTCAATTTGAGTGTACATGATATTGGCAGCTTTTGTGGCAGATGCCGAGTGGAAATTCAGGAACATACGGTCTTGTTGACATTTTACAATGTTAAAGGCACTGGTTCCCAACCTGGGGATCCTGGCCCCAAATGGTTCACTAGGCCTTTTGGATTTTAAGGGGTGTATGAAAACATTTCTTAGGCCTATATTAGCATTTCATTCATTTGTGAGAAGAAAACTAAATGGAATTATTTACAAAGTGTAATTATTTAAGATATAAAGTTGAAAAATCTCACTGGATTCACAGTGAAGACCTGAACACAAGCTATATTCAGAGTCTTCACTCTCAACTAAACAGCCTCGTCCTGCGTTAGAAAAGAACACAATTAAAACAACCAGAGACCTAATAGAACGATGGCCAAGCATCAGGGAGAAGAAAACACTGAATCTGTCCAAAAAGGAAACCTATTAAGTATGTATGATTATTTAAAAATAAATTAATGAATTAATCATTTAAAACAAAAGTTTCTGACAGGAAGCAGAAAACCTCACGTCTGATGCAATATTCACAGGAAATGATCTGATCCAAATTCATCCAAATCGCTTGTTTTACACAAACTTACACAGTTACTGCTTTCACTGTTTGAGTTAATCATACAGTTTATCAACTCTGTTATTGTTATGCATTGAATATAATACAAAATATCCATATAATGCACCACTTAGTCAGGGGCCATCAGTTTCCTCAATGATAGAAAAGGTTGGGAACCACTGCTTTCAGATCACTCATTTAACAGTTTAAATCCAAAGTGTCTCCACAAAGTTGAGAAAGCTGAGAAGAACAGGGATGTTGGCAGCTGTATGTTAAAAACAAATGTTAAATAAAATGTCAGACTGATTTGCATGTTGTCCTGTTTCATGTATGTTTAGTAATTGAATTAAAATGATTTCTAGCACTAGCAATGGAAATAATACGAATTGAAACAACAAGATTGACATGAGTATAACAGACAAAAGCTGTACTAGTTCATACAACAAGGCTGACGTTTGTTGCACTAAAGTATTTGACCAGTGAAAACTAAACTTAAATTAATTTCATTAGACTAACTATGTGGTGTTGAAATGACACAATCAAGATAGCCTGACTTAACTTCATTTGTTTAGATGGAATATAGGCGGCATTATTATATTACGTTACTCCATCGAGTTTGTTTTTTAGTGTAAGCACCATCACTGTGAAACAGAGTAAGAGTGTTTTTATCAACCTGACAGGAGACAAATGTCCGAGGCAAACAAATATCTGAGCAGGATACTCCTTTCAAAGTGGACAAACAGACCTGCTGACACCAAATAGTAACTGGCCTTCAGTGGGAAAGGTTCATTAATTAGTAATCAATCATTATTCATCAATCATTATTCCCTCCCAGGTCAAATACAGCATTGATGAAGAGGGGAAAATAAATCAATCAAGGCACAACCAGATCTCTGTCCAGGGATTTGAGGGGCTTATGTCAGATCAGATCACATCAGATTCAACTTTATTGTCAGTGATCATAGTACAAGTTCAGTACAGTGACAACAAAATGCAGTTGGCATCAATCCAGAAGTGCAATAGAAGCAGTAAAGTGCAGAGAAAGTTGCTTAATGTACAAATATACAGTGTTGATATGTACAAATAAATACAGGGCTGATATGGGTATAATATGATATTGAGATATGGATATGACTAAACCATTAGAGATAGATAAGTGGATATGGATACAATATAGATAGGATCTATGTACAGTACATTATATTTACACTATACTATATACAGGACACAATATGTACAGTATATGCAGGTGGTGCAAATGTCCAGTGCAAATGATTCAGGGGTGGGGAGGGTGGGGTTATGGAGCACGGTTCAGCAGGGTAACAGCCGCAGGGTAGAAGCTGTTCCTGAACCTGCTGGTCCTTCTGCGTAGAGACCTGTAGCGTCTCCCAGAGGGAAGGAGGGTGAACAGTCTGTGGCCGGGGTGAGAGCTGTCCCTGATGATGTTATGTGCTCTCCTCAGACAACGCTTGTGATGGATGTCCTCAATGGTGGGGAGTGAGGAACCGGTGATGCACTGGGCGGTTTTCACCACCTTTTGCAGTGCTTTGTGTGATGCAGTTGGTGAGGATGCTCTCAACAGTGCAGTGGGAGAAGTTCACCAGGATCAGAGGAGACAGATGGGCTTTCCTCAGTCTGCTCAGGAAGAAGAGACGCTGGTGGGCCTTCCTGATCAGGGTCAAGGTGTTGTGTGTCCAGGAAAGATCCTCAGAGATGTGGACTCCCAGGAACTTAAAGCTGGCGACACGTTCTACCTCAGCCCTGTTGATGTGATTGTGCCACCTTTGGTCTTCCTGAAGTCCACAATGAGCTCTTTGGTTTTACTGGTGTTCAGTGCCAGGCTGTCAGCGCACCACGCTGCTAGGTGCTGCACCTCCTCCCTATAGGCTGACTCATCGTTGTCACTGATGAGGCCGACCACCGTGGTGTCATCTGCAAACTTGATAATGGTATTGGAACCATGTACAGGTGTGCAGTCGTGTGTGAAGAGGGAGTAGAGCAGAGGGCTCAGCACACAGCCCTGTGGGACGCCGGTGTTCAGGATGAGGGTAGAGGAGGTTTGGTTGTTCATCCTAACAGACTGGGGTCTGTTAGTTAAAAAGTCCAGTATCCAGTTGCAGAGGGCGGTGTTGATGCCCAGGTCATGGAGATGGTGATGAGTTTGGAGGGGATGATGGTGTTGAATGCTGAGCTGAAGTCTATGAACAGCATTCTGGCGTAGGTGTTATTGTTGTGAGAGGGTGGAGTGTAACGCTGTGGAGATGGTGTCCTCAGTACACCTGTTCTGTCTGTAGGTGAACTGGAGGGGGTCCAGCATAGGGGGCAGGATGGGTTTGAGGTGAGCCATGACCAGCCTTTCAAAGCACTTCATGATGGTGGAGGTCAGTGCCACGGGGCAGAAGTCATTAAGGCTCGTCGCGGTTGGGTGTTTTGGCACAGGCACGATGGAGGTGGTCTTGAAACACGTGGGGACAGCTGCCTGGGCCAGTGACAGGTTGAAGATGTCAGTGAGGACCTCAGTCAGCTGTTCAGCACAGGACCTGAGTACACGTCCAGGGATGCCATCAGGGCCAGCAGCCTTACGTACGTTTGTCCTTCTCAGTTTATGTGGTAATTGGATTGAAGCGCTACACATGCAGGTTTTTTATTCCTGTTCTGTTTCATAGGCATTGAGAGGTCCAGCATAAGGAGAGGCTTCAGGAGACAAAATCTGGAACAGAACTGAGAAAAAACAAAAAGAAAAGACGCTTGAGAAAAGGACGATAACTAGCTGTGATTTTAGGAGTGGATGATAAAAATGCACAGACAAAAGCAGTTTCAGCTCCTTTAAATGAGCTAAACTGTGGCCGACCATCAGTTCTGAGGATTTCTACACATACAAACATCATATATTAACATATCTGTGCAATAATGAGACTGTTGTGACCATACACAGCACTTTATGTTGTTTTTATTCATCTTTTATCTATCTATCTATCTATCTATCTATCTATCTATCTATCTATCTATCTATCATTTATCTATCTATCTATCTATCTATCTATCTATCTATCTATCTATCTATCTATCTATCTATCTATCATCTATCTATCTATCATCTATCTATCTATCATCTATCTATCTATCATTTATCTATCTATCTATCATTTATCTATCTATCTATCATTTATCTATCTATCTATCTATCATTTATCTATCTATCTATCATTTATCTATCTATCTATCATCTATCTATCTATCATTTATCTATCTAATCATTTATATATCTATCTATCTATCTATCTATCTATCTATCTATCTATCTATCTAATGTCAGAATTAGGCTAACGTTAGCTGCTCTGTCCTGCACTGCAGTGGATTTGGGGACGTTTAGTCTCCACCAACCACAGCCAACATTACATATTGTTAGGTCTGTCAAACACAATGGATACGCTTCAACCTATAGAAGCCTTGTTTCATTGTAAAGACAAGTCATCAGAAATCTGACCTGGTGGATGAAAGATAACACCAACAGACTGTAAATCATGTGTTGAAATTTAACCATTTATTTGATTTAAAAATATTATTGTGTAAAGCTAGAAATAGACTATTAAGTGAAAATCTACAGGGTTTTTCCTCCTTCTCCTTTGTCAGTCATGGAATTAAGTGTAGAAGTAGTTTGGATTCAAGTGTTGAATGTAAAATTGTTTTTTATATTAAATTGAGCAAATAAATGAAATGACTCAATGAACATCTAATCTGTGTGTTGTCTACGTTAAAACAAATTCACATTCAGATTTTTATTTGTGATGCTAAGGCTCTGCTTGTCTTACTCATACATGAATAATTCACTTTTTAGGAGACTTTTTCCCTGAGACAAAGCTTTAGCATTAGCATTCGCCCCTCTGCTGGTCAAATTTAGTACATTTTTACAGGGTCTGTCCTTGAAAAAAATCAGCTGGAAGAAAATAAAATAGGAGCTGGAGTTTTTAGATACTCAGATTTAGCTTTAACCAATTACACCTAGATAATTATAGCTAAGAAAACTTTGCAGTTAGCAGACAAATTTAACAATCACTGCCTGAAAGGAGAAGTCTGCTTTTGTCTCCCTCTTTCTAAAATCAAGGACCCATTGTTTCAAGAAATATGAGGAATTATGAGACATAAATCAGCCCAATATCATTTTAAACTGCATATGATTTGCATGAATAGCAACATCAACCAGAGGATGGAGCAAACAGTCAGTTCTGTCTCCCTATTTGACTCTTTATCTCACCAACAAAAGCAGAGATTGGATGATGAACATATTCATCCCTCAGTATATTCACTGCACCAGTTGGGTGTGTTAGTCACAGAGAGAGGCCTGTGTCTCATGCATGAATGAATCATTTATATACATAGTTCTATACTGACTGAAATTAACTGCAAGATTTCTTTTCCCTGATTCTATTAGAATATGTTAAACAGCCAAACACACTCAAAACTCTGTGGCTGCATGATTTTACTCAGTGACATCCTGCTTTGAGCTTCTCAGGCAGGTCTCACTGTCTTTGACTTATTTATAGTGGCACTTTATGTGTAGTGCTCTTTAGTTGCTTTTGGGTGGATGATTATTTGCACCCTAAGATATTGATATGATGAAATTTCTATGAAAAGTTGTTATTTAAAGGCAAACGAGGAGGGAGCATAATAATAATAAAGACTTGTTTTTGCTATGATCTCAGATTCTTTTATTGTCCACTAGATGGCGACGTTGTCTAAATCATCTTTTCTCTTTAAACTCAGCAACTTTGTATTTCTGATCACATTTGCTCTTGACTTTTTAACACACACACACACACACACACATATATATTTATATATATAGTGCTACTAGTTAACATTACACTATTCATTACCTCTGGTTTTCCTGTATGATCAACCAATCATGTAATCAGTCAAATAAATAAGATTTAGGGGGACAATTGCCTTGTGTGTAACTTAATTAGCTTAGCCTGTTCATGATTGCCAAGGTCACATATAGAAACTCAAATAGAGAAAAGTATTTTCCAAAATAGTATTTTTTGTGTCAGATCAGATTATTTTAGATATTTTTAAATCTAGATTTATGAATTAAAAATGTATGAAAATGACTGATTGAGTTGGGTTCCTGGTTAGTTTCCATTTCTACTCAGAATGGTGAACCTAATGTAGAGCAATGGCTCAACTGGTATTTGACTGGCTATTGTGTTGCACCACTATGAGCCTCCTGGCAATCATACCTATTTAGTGCAGGCAGTGAGCTCCACACTTCCTCCTGCTAAACTGATGAAGAATAGGCCACTTACCCTGCACTGTGTTGTACACTTCAAACGATGTGTAACCTTGGGTACCATAAGCTTGGTCCAGTCTAAAGGACTTTTGCTTAGATACTTAGTGAATATAAATTGATTTCTCTCAGATATTTAGTAAATCTAAATGACTTTTGCTGAGTTGCTTAATAAATATACATTGATTTTCCTTGTGAAATTGATTTGGATTTGCTAAATATTTTTGGGCAATATAACTCAGCTTTTGGCATTGTATTTTTACTGTTGCATTTATAACCGTGTACGTTTTTTTAAAAATTGTTAATGTAGTCAATACTTTTTAATCAAAGTTGCAGGTATTAAAATCTATTCAATAATATTACGTGTCACTTTGTTGCCATCAGTAAGCAATGTGCAGTCTGTCCCTCCGTCTGTCTGTAAACATTTTTTTTGTCAGGAGCATAACTCAAAAACCGTTGAATATTTTTTCATGAAACTTGGCTAACACATCAAACATACTCAAGAGGGGTGTCTTGGTATGTTTAACATTTTTATTTTTAATGAAAACTAATAATACTTTGCAGTTATTTACAGACAGGTGCAGAGGAAGGGGATGAGTTTATAAGAGCTTACAAAGGGATTCCTGCAGTGTCTTAACTTGCAGAATCATAAATAAATAAACATTTTTATTTTACTCATTTTGGGGAAAAATATTCAACTTGGTTTATTTTGAGTGTGGAGTGTTTGTCTGGAGCGTACCTTTAAAACTATTTCATATATCTTCAACAAATTACGCATACACATCAACCATATGCTGGAGTGGTGCCTTTTGCTACTTAGAATTTTTCACAATTTTTATTTTCTGCATTTCCATGGCAACAACTTCTACCTATTCTTAAAAGAAGAGTGAGATTCACTTTTGAATCTTGTAAACTGTGAATTCTGTCTTTGACAGATTATAAATACCAGGAATGACGAACAATGTTTTTGATTGAGTTTCCGTGGCAACAATAGGGTGTTGTGTGGCCCATAAAATCATTATGAAAGTTATCAGTTTTCCATTTCAACACCTCGCTTGCTTTCAGTCTTGATATAGTGTCATTTGTCCAGTTTTCATTAGCATGATTTTGAAATGTATTTCTGACTGACTGCTAAACTGAAGGAACTTGTATTCATGCAAACATACTCAGAGATTTTGGGGAGCCGGTGGAATATACCATCTCCTGATGCCTCTTGTTTAATATACAGGACTGAGAGGAGTAGGATTAATCTCCTTCACAGCCTGGACAATTGTAATACAAAGATTTTTGGAATAACAAAACCACTCACTGAGTGACTTTAAAGCCCATCACACTTTCCCTGCTCTCTCTCTCTTTGACACCCACATTGAACACCTCACATAAAAATGGCCGTCTGTTTGTTTTTCCTAATTACAACACATCTGACTTGTAGTAACATTAACACAGCTTGAATCCAACATATTTTTTAAACGACATCGCTCCAGAAATATTGTGCATCTTGAGAGCAAACGATTGTTTTAGGTGCCAATTAGTGCTGCACAGTCCTAAACCGACTCTGGCTACTAAGTCACCTCGTCTCTAACAAAGCAGTCATTTTAATCCAAACCACCATCTAAACCAAATCATGTTGATGCCTAAACCAAACCTCGATAAAAGAAAATAGACATTCCTCAAGATTCTTTTGTTTTTGAAGATTTAGTAAAAATTTAAAATATATATTCCCACTGTTGACTAACACAGTGGTGAAATTGGGAAGTCCCAGCTGGATGACGAGTCCTGTAGATCAGTGGATACAGAGTCCATGACACCAGTGTCTAGACCATCAGCCATCACAATACAGTCGATTCAGTTGATAAGGAGAAACACAGATGTGATTTTACTGTATAATCAATCCAGTCACAGAAATAATACCAAGTAAAAGGAAAGCTGTAGTCAGAGGTGGAAAGAGTATCCAGATCCTGGATACTTGAGCTTAAGTACCAATACTATATTGTAAAAGTAATCTGTTACAAGTAGACTTTGTAAACTAAAATTTAACTTTGTAAAAACATACAGAATAATTTCCAGCAAAATGTTCATTATGTGCTTCGTGACTCAGGTCATTAATTAAAATCAAAGAATCTTTACATCAATTGAATATTAAAAGTCTGCCCTTGAATTATATTTCTTGAATTACAGATGATTTATAGCAATAAACTGTGCAGAACTTTATGTGTGAGTTTCTTTGCAGGTGCTTACCCAAGACAGGCTAGAAGCTCTGTGAGACTCCAGGTTCTCTCCTGTGAATCTTCATCATGAGCTACTGGGCTGGAGCTCCTGGACTCATGTGAGTCAGCAGGAAGTTCTTCAGCAGCTACCTCGACTTCAGGAGTCTCTGTTCTTTCTGAGGCTGGAACATCAGGGGTGGATGACGGGTCCTGGACACCAGTGTCTCCATCATCAGCCGTCACAATGCAGTCAATACTGTTGATAAGGAGAAACACAGATGTGATTTTACTGTATTGTCCAGTCACAGAAATTAAACCAAGTTAAAGAAACACCAAAACATTAAAGATTCAGCTCTAAATCAAGGTAAAGCTGTAGTCAGTGGTGGAAAGAGTATTAGATCATCAAGTGAAGTCAAAGAATCATTACATCAATTGAATATTAAAAGTCTGCCCGTGGCAGACGCCGAGTGGAAATTCAGGAACATACAGTCTTGTTGACATTTTACAATGTTAAAGGCACTGGTTCCAACGAACCAAAAGACAGAGCCTCCTCTCATAGGTTTAATGATTAAAATCATCAGGTCTTCACTACCACTGAAACTGTGCTGTTGCTTTTCAGTGACAGGTGAGGACATCATGACAGCACATAACTAATTCTCTAGAGCAGGTAAATGGCCGGCTTTGCTTCCTGAAAGTGTCGCGTTAATAAACATTTCACTTCAGAAGATCACCCACTCGTCACAGTTGCCTCTGCCCGGCTCGCACACAGTTTAGAGTCTCTGGCATTGTGTGTGGGATTCACTGTCATGGCATCCCTGTGACTAGTTTCTTCCTCATCCCATCCCTGTCTCTGGTGGGCTTGTTCCTCGGTGAGGTTAATTGTTTTCACAGGCTGCCTATCAACTCACCTGTGTTCCATTCAAGCGTCAGTATTTAACCCCAGCCCAGACATCCACTATTGGTCAGATCTCATTTCCACCACAGGACTCCTCAGATCTGAACCCGTCCGCCCCTCCAGTGGCTTCACACGATATGGAGCTTTGTATTATTTTGAACAGTATTCATTAAAACCGTAAATCTGCATCTCTGTCAGTATCTTGATTTCGGGTCCAGTCAGTTAAAAACTTAAACCATTTTTTTTTTGGGTGACGTAATAAACACTTTTAGCACACAAACTGACTGACATTACCACACCTTGAAATCCAAAGGAGCAGCGTTTGATTCATCTGAAAACACTTTATGAAACATAGAGAATAATCCTGATGACTGCAATATTTTCTAAATGTCAGACAGACAACATACTAGTAAGTTAAAATGCTGATTAATAAAGGTTGATGGGGTTTATATCAGCCCACAATAAAACATGAACAACGAGCATAAAAACAATCAAAATGGTATAAAATGATTAAACAACAAGAGCAAAATAAAAGAAGTCTGACACAGGACATATTATCTTCAGGAACATTACAGTGTATTAGAAAGTAGAAAGTGTTGATGTCCAAAAGTATCAATAGATGAAAGAATCAATAATAAAGTGAGAGATTAATTTGGTTCTACTTTGAATTCACACAGCACATGTAAAATGTTTCAAATGACAGTGATGACACAAAAAAAGAAATGAATGAAAATCTGTTATCAATGAGAGAATTTGAATCCTGAATATAATGAGAGATTTACTTGATACAGCAGCAGGTAAAGACATGTTTGTCGAGGTTTGGACTTGTCAGCCAGGTGTTTCTACCTGCAGGATGAACTGCGTCCCGTGTCTCAGGTTGTCAGTGATAACACTAGAGTGGAAAACGCCTTGTGTGGATGGGACAAAGAGGTCAGCTGTTTGTGAGTCTTACAGTCCACACGGCTCAGAGACTGAAACATGAGAACCTTTGGATCTCTTCCTGTGATGCAGAGCCTCTATTTACTGCTACAGTTAATAATGTGCTTTACAGTACAAACCAGGGGATTGGAGGGTGGAGCTGGGATGTTTCCTGTTTCTGTTAGTGTGACTTATAAAAAGTCAGACTGATGCATTATTTATATTTATTATCAGTTACAATAGGAGACAAACACACTTTATTCATGATCTTCATCACTGTAAAAACCATTTATATATGGACATATAGACAAGACACTGGTATAAAATGAATGTAACAGGCTGCACTTAGCATATTTACATAGCAACCAATCAACTGATACTGATAGTAAACCCTGTAAAAAGTGTCTGAGTGGTTTACATGATGTCACATCTGGAACAAACCATATTTATTATGATTTACTCCATTTAAAAACTGAGTCCATATCAATCTGACACATAACAGGTAGAGTTGTGTTTTGACCAGAACCTGCCGATACGATACGGATCATGATACAGGGGTAACGATACTGCAGTGCTGTCAGCAGCTCTTTGACTCAGTGATGTGTTTTTCCTCTTCCTGTCTCAGGTGACGTTACGTTGGAGTGGAAGAGTCAAATGGCTGCAGTTAGATGACAACGCTGATATTCAGCAGTTTGGGCTTTAAACACAACCCAAAATGAACCACAGTCACAAATATGTTCATGTTAACGATCAGTTAGAAATCTATCCCGTGTTTTTGATCATCAATACAGTATCACCCAATAGAACATCACGATACTCAGGTAGATCAATATTTTCTGAAGCCCCTATTAACAGGTACTGTATGGCCCCAAAAACCACCAGCTGGCTCACATCTTGAAATGTATGCATTAAGTATAATGAATCTTTAACAGGTATACAATCCTGAGAAAATGAGAAGATATAACTTACATGTTTATTGAAGACATCATTGATGGAGCAGCTCATTAAATGTGAAACATAACTCAAAAACACTCTAATAATGTAACTGTTTCACTTCTGTGTTTGGAGGTAATGTTGAATTGTGATCATAAATAGTGGCCTCTATATAAACTCGTCATCGTCCTGATGAATATATCATAGACTGTGTGCTCTTCAGGGCCCTGGTCTGTACTAGTGGATGACAATGGGACACGTGTGTCTGTCCGGATGTTCTCCAGCGGATGTGGTAACAGTTAGCCTTCGGTGTGGTGGACAGCGGTTACAGTAGAGGAGGCGGATGAACTGGGCCTTCGGGGCGTCGCCCACAGGGATGCTTACTCTGGAGGGGCTGTCAGCAGTGAGTCCACTCTGAGAATGATGCAAAAGTTAGTTTTGTTCCATTGAAGTAAGTCCTGAATCTCAATGTAAAGGAACAGTTTACCCAAACATGAGAATTCAGTCTCACCCTCATGCCAATGGAAAGTCAGCTGAAGTTTCATAGTCCACCAAACATTTCTGGAGCTTCACACCAGCGTTCCTCTAAAAACACTGCAGATGATAGGGGCTGGTTTTAAAATAGAATAAGATATTGAAACAAACATTAAATGACTCCATAATATTCTTATGGTGGAATCCAAGTCTCCAGAAGCCCCGACATCCTAAATGGATTTGAAAAGATGTTAATTACAAGCTTTTTAAGCTGAAATCTTGACTGAAACCTTCACAAGCTTGAACACATGTTCATGTGACTTTATGTTGATGTGGTTATATCTACATACCTCAGTGTTTATTGTCTGGGACACAACATCCATGTGGCAGGGAAACACTGACATACGCACAGACTGACAGCTCTTGTTCATTTGGCTGCATGTACATGGGCGTCAATGGGTCTGTGTGAATAATGGTTTTTCAGATCAGTCTCAGATCAGTTCAGTCAGTCAACAAACTTCAGCCGACTTCCCTTTGGACATGAGGGTGAGAAGATAATGACTGAATTCATAGGACTGAAGACAATCTTTGTCGGTTCACTTCCATCTCGACTGAAATCTTTCATTGGTGTCCCTTCAGGATGAATTGTTGATCCTCTGACCGTTCATCTTTCACCATAATCAAACCTTCTAAACTAACCACATTTTCATTATCCTCAGCTGCACTTTGTGTTTAGTGGCCATTAATTATTCATGATAAAGTTTGGGGAATAAACCTCTTCAGATGCATCGTCTTGTTTTAAAGGGGTCCTGAGATGAAAACAACATTGAAATGAACACACATAACACCAAAAACAAATACATAAATGACAGTAATGATGATAAAATGAAGTCATCAGCACTAAACCATCAACGTCCAGTAATACCAGCACACATAAGGGCTCTGTCAACCCCAAACCACAGACACTGAACTAAAACTAAAAGAATTGATCACTGCCAATCAAAAGGAGGTTTGGTTGAAAGTACAGCGTCTACTTCAAAACTAACCTGCCTACAGGTTCATGTCCAGCTGGAGCTCTGTTGCATGTTATTCTCTCTCTCTCCCACTCATGTCCTGTCACGTCTCTAACGTTACCTACAAAATAAAAGCACCACATGTGCAAACAGAAATAAACTTACAGACTGAATGTTGCCTCATCCTGAAATGAATAAAGCTGTAGTCTCAGCCCTTGAAAAGGTTCAACGGTCATTTTTTCTGAGTGTGAACATTTGTGGGAATATGTGTGTGTCTGTGTGCTCATGTTTGTGCTTCTGTTTGTGTTTGTCTAGTGCACCACATGCAGGATGATGGCTGGATAAAGGTGTGTAAGGAAGACGTATCAGAGTTGATCCACCGTTACAGGAAGGGAATGTTCTGAGTCTGAGCCCTAAACACAGATCACCCTCTCTGAATACGCTCCAATCATGTGTGTCTTTACTAAATGCTCAACTCATTTAACACATTTTCTCAGAGGCATGTTGAAATAGTTGACGTCTCACTTTTGAAATGAATGACGCTTCTTTGTGTCACAGCAGTTTCCAGAGGAAGTGTTGAATTGTGACAATCAGTCGGGTCATGAAATGCTGCAGAGCTATTTCTCTCCTACATATGAACCTAACAGTGACAGATAAAACTGTCATTGTCAGCTTGTTAACATCTTTGTTTGGTTGGTGTTTTTTGTATTGTGTAACGTTGTTGCTGCACATTTTAACGCTGCTTCATTTGTGGTTTGTGTTAACCAGACATCCTGTTATCTTACAGCTCCAAATAAACACCGCTGTTCATCTCCTGAACGATGAACCTGAACTGATGCATGTGGTAATGCAACAAAAATGAACAACATCATTTTTGTCACACGGTGAAAATAAAGTGACTGTAGTGACAACAGCTGCAATGACATCTGTTTCCATGCAGAAGTCCAGCACACAGGTTTGACACCAGCAAGGTGTTGATGTTCACTATGAAGAAAGCAGGTCAGTCATCTTCATTTCAAAGGTGTTTGAGGATGTGTTGGATTTGTCAGACATGGTTACACTGTGAAGCTCAAAGAAGACTATAGTTAACAAAATGACTTTAAAAACACATTAAAAAGCAAAGGATGTGTTTGGACACGCCTGGTAAAATGTAGACAAAACGTCACCGATATTTACATGATATAAAGTAGGTGAGTTCATGTCTAGGCTTTATTTTATTTATGTATTATTCTTGTTTGAGAAGTAGGAGGAGCCACAGTACAGTATTTCTACAAAGATGTGATGTCATCAGTTGCCAGGAGGATTTCAGAGGAGCAGGTTTTTTTTAGGGGAAAACCAGATCCCCACACTGACACTGGTTCTGTGCAGCAGGAAGTGGATGGATTTCTCTTGTCCATGTTGATGAGACATAAAAACATGAATAAGGAGTTTTAAAATGATTATTTATGTCTCCTTAGAGAAACTACATACAGTAATAACATTTTAAGATCCATCTTATTAACATCATCATCATCACATTCATTTTGTGGCCATGTGAAAAGTAAAAGAACTGCAGGTTTGACCAGATAATGTTGTTCTTCCTTCTCCTCAGTTTGACATCTAGAGGTCAGTCATGTTCATTTAGTGTCTGTGACTAAAGAGAGAACTCAGGAACATTCATGAACTGTAGCTTCTGTCATAGATCTGTAAACATAGACTGTACATGGAGGAATCAGAAAAGAAACCAACCTTTGGAAAAAGTCTGACTTTATTGCAAAATGTCATCTGAAAAGAAATGAAGCAGCAGGACAACTTCATTCAACATTCATCTAGTGAAGCGACACAAGAAGTGATTTTGTGCATCACTGTTCAGTTTCATCTGTGAAACTAAGACAGAAAACGTCCCTCATCCCTAAATACCAGCAGGACATATGTTCTATCAGTGTGCTGAGAAGCATAAAACAGCCCACAACCATTGAAGGAAAGGAAAAGATCATCTTTCACCACTGATAAAAATATGGATATCATGAAGAAAAATCAACAAACTCCTGATTAATAAAGAAAATACTCATTATTTACTCATTATTTACTACCAGGTTGGAATCAAAACTAAATCTTTTCACCCCTTTTAAAGAAATAACAAACAAACTATTTACACAACTGTCAAATGAATTTTGTTGGCTGTTTAAATGTTGTGTATGTTTGCATAGTGTTGGTCCTCACTGATACAACCTATCACTGCTGTACATTTAGTGGAAATAAATCAGCTGATCATTTAGAGATGTAGCTGTAACCAGATGGAAACATGTGTCCAATGAATTACAATCCAGATAATTCACCACAGTGATACAAAAGTCCACCCATCCAGGTCCTGTCCTGCTTCTCCTGCTGAGAGTCACAGGGGACTGGAGTCAAAGCCAGTAAGCAGTGGGAGAAAGGTGGAGTCCAGTTCATCAGCAGGAGTCACACAGACAGACAACCATTGACACTGACAGCTACAAACTATTTAGTGTCCACGCTATTCAGCAGCTTTTAGGATGTGGCTGATTAGAGAAGCAAAGAAAGGCTTTCTGAGTAGAATCAGTAGAGACGACTCTCTAGTGGTCGTCACATATCTCTTATCTCCAGGTAGCATCAAATCACCAGAGCCTAGGAGGACAAATATGAGAATGGGAATGCAAAAACAAAGAAACAAGCCAACAGCAGAAGTATTCCACTTGAATTATGGTGGATCTGTTTTAGATCAGCTCATATTTAAACTGATTATGTCTGTATGAAGAGAGCTGTGATGATTCATTCTTTGAAATATCCTGTTTTACGTCTCCAGGTGAGAAAAATGATCCTCAAAATATTTGAACGTCACCATTTAAGTTTGATAATGTTTGTTATATATTTGTTAACGTTGTCTGTATAATCCAATCAATAATCTATCACTAGATTCTCAACCCTGATGTATTTAATCAGTTCATATTGGGATGAATGACCAGTGAATTCCCAGTTCAAACAGGACAATGTGGTGACACCAGTCCTTGTTCCAGAGCAAAATGAATCCATAAACCTAATGAGACAAAAAGAAAAAGATGACATCAAACAGAAAACTAAATCATGGACCATAAAAAACACATATTTACAGAATGTTTGGACCTTAAATCTCCCAGATAGAGTCATTGAATGTGAACATTTTCTAAAACAAGTGTTGACCTGCTGTGACTCTGAAGTCGTCGGTTTGAATTTGGTTCAACACAGTTTCATCAATTGTTCTCACTGTTTTTCTCCAGGTTAATATGAGACTTTTTAATATGACCCTCTGTGACCTGCTGATGTGAAGGTTTCTGAAAGCATCTGTGTCTTTCTCTTAATAATCTCACTTCACTTCAGATTAAACAGCTTCACCTTTGTTGTGGAAAACCAACTGAAAGGCAAAGGTTTTCTTTTTTCCAGTGAATAAACACACCATCTCAGAAGGTTCTTCTACACATCGTTTAAGATGGCTTTGTTTACCACCAGGTGTTCCTGTCCCATATGAAGCCACTCACTGTGTTCAGGGTGGTGTGTTTGTCATCAGGCCTCTGGCTTCAGTCTCAGAGAGCTCAGAGCTGTCGTCAGGAGATGGAGGACATTCAGCTGGAAAACAAAGACAAATCATTTCACTGCTGACAATTCCTTCTTCACAGTTTGACCTTTATGCTCCTTCACAAGAAATAAAGTGAAACTAAGATGATTCCAAGAGAAAACCCCACCTTTAATGTATTTAATATGATCTACAACAGTCAGAAAACGGTGTGACTGCTCTCTCTGCCTGTGAGCCACTAACTACCTTAAAGTATTTGTTCATGTCATCAAACTGTCAGTCAGGCTTCCAGTGACATGAATGTATGTGAGTGTTTTACCAGTAACACACTGAAATAAAACAGAAGTGGGTTTGGTCAGAGTAAACTGCTGTTAAACTGAGTCTATGAAGAACAGGACATCAACATAGAATAACAATGAACATTGAACTGAAACATGACTTTGTCTTCTGTAGTCATGTCATCATGACACTGTGACTCTGAGCCTGACACCACTTCCTGTTGTTTGAACACACTTTGATGCTCTGGGAACTGAAGTTTGCTTCACGTTGAATAAAAGCATCAGGTCAAAGTCTAAAATCACAGCCAGGAAAAAGAGACCGTTTCTGTTTGGGTCCCTCACCTGTCTTCTTTTTGTAAACCTTCAATCCAATGGCAGCGATGGGGACGAGAGCAAGAACCACTGCGGCGATGATGATGATGATTCTGACGGTCACGTTAATGGGCTCCTCTGTTGAGCAGAAAACAACAACAAAAAGTCACAACCTGCACAGATGAAGCCGCTCAGAGAAGAACATCCATATTCCAAGCAGAACAATCCTGTATACAGACACTACATGTTTGATGGTTGCTGTTATGTTCCTGTCATTATTATTCTGTATATTATATTCTAACATTATATGATGACATTCTGTTCATGTTTTTAGTTCTACTTGTCTGGACATCATGACTCTATCTCTGCTGCTTTATCCTGGTCGAGCTTTGTTGTCTTTGTTTAGCTCCATGTCATGTTGGTTTCTGTCCCTTATGTTGGTTCGTGGCTCAGTCAGAGCTTCTGACGATCATATTCTAATTCCTTTTAGACTGGCACCATACTTGGCCCATAAACTGTATTGTGACTGATGTACAGATCCATACATTCATCCAGTGATTAAATCATTCTACTAAATCGACTCATCTTCAGACTAATAGTCCCTAAAATGTCTCATCTGTTGTTACATGTTAAAATGGTTACAGTGGGTCTGACAAAGATCTGAAAACTCCAGTTTGATTTCAAACTACCAAACAGTTGGAAAGGTGCATCCCTCTGCCAAGGCTGAACAATCCTACACACGTCTGTCTAACTCTTAGAATGGAGGAAGAAAAGAAAAGGGAAGTGGTCTGATAACATAAATGATCAACATCATAAATATGAGACTTTTTACATCACAATTTATGGACAAATGAAGGAAAATGGTGACAAACGCTGATTTCACAACACAAAGGAGTGTTCTAAAAATGAATGTATCTGCCCATCTAACTGAAGGAGTTGATATCTGACCCATGTCCACCCCTCCAGGTTTCATGGTCATCATTCAGTAGTGTTTGTATCATCCTGCTAACAAACAAACAAACAAACAAACAGATGCAGGTCCAATCAGAACCTCCTTGACTGAGGAAATGAAGTTTCATGTCCTTAATTACTGACATTGTTCTGTAGGAATCAAAGCTAAGTAAACACTGGACAGCCTCCACAAAAAGAAGAAATAATGCTGGACAACAATCATTTATTCCAACACTTTACACCTTTTCAGGGACCTGCTGATACCTTTGTCAGGGTCCAGAGGTGGACATGTGGATTGGTTTATTGATTATCTAAGCCCTAAAATTAGACAGAAAAACTACATGAAATAATTGAACACAGAACAATAGAACACAAACTAAACTTCTCTCCAACACACATAAAAATGCATGAACTGTAGGACTATTAGAGTGAAATAAATGTGTTTCCCACGTTCATCACTTCTGATCCCAGTCTTACCCCAGTTGGTCCAGATCTCTTCTTTGTCCAGTCTGGTGACCAAGTCGTCCTCCACACCAGAGCGCTGAAACACACAGTCGTACCTCCTCCAGTCTTCAGGTGACACTGATGAAAGGTCCAGGTCAACACTCATCTGGAAGGTCCCATCATGGTTGGGGAGGATCTCTCCGTGGTCCACGTCCTCATGAAGCTCCTCTCCATCTTTCCTCCAGAAGAGTGCGGCTCTGTCGGGGTAGAAACCTGTAGCGTGGCAGCTGACTGGAGAGGAGGGAGTCTTCTGGAGGAGAGACACTGAGGGAAGCTCTGGAGAGGAGAGACAAAGACACTTTATAGCTTCTTTATTAGTATTCACTGTTTATTATCACTCCTGTTTGATGGAAGGACTTTGAAATGTTTGAGTAACAAACACTAGATACACACATGTAAGCAATGACAACAAACCTCAGTGGAGAGTAACTGAGAAAAGAAGGGAGGGACAGAGGAGGAGAAGAGAGGTGAAGAGAGGTGAGGGGGTGAGATAGATTAGAAAGGGGGAGGAGGACAGTGAGTGTGACAAAGACAGAGAGAGAGAGAGAGAAAGTGAGACAGACAGAAACACAGCAGAGAAAAAGAGAGAAAATGGAGGTAAAGAGAGAGAGAGAGAGGCAGAGATGAAGAGAGGTGAGAGAGAAGCTGAGACAAAGAGAAATGTGTGTAAACAGACACAAAGTGGGTCTCTGTGTGTTGGTTCATATTTATTGTGATGTTACTGTTGGTTAGAAACACAAGAGAAATATGAAGATTGTTGTATCCATTAAACTCCATCAGGTCATGTGACTCTACCTGTTCTCAGCAGAGAGCTCCTCCCATAGTCCAAATACTTCTTCAGCCACTCAGGACAGCGCTGGGTGAGGTAATACTTCCTGTGTGTCATCAAAGCTCTGTTATGATCCCACTTGTGTTTGGTGATGACAGCCTGAGGTTTGGCAGCGATCCATGTCTCTGTCTTCAGGTCCAGTGCTATGAAGTCTTCTCCATTATAACCATACTGATTAAAACCAGTAACCTCTCCAGTCTCATCATCCCACTCACAGCCAGACATCCACTGGTAAATGTGAACACCTGAGAGACAGAGACAGAGACTACAGTAAACCAGAGTGAGATCTCAGTCCAGTCATCTCTCATCAGCTGATATCACATCTTCACCACAAAGACACACTGATCCACACACACCAACACAGAGGACCTACACCTCCTGCTCTTATTGGCTCCACGGAGGCCACTCACAGCCAATCATCATCTGGACAGAGTGGACGTCTTCTAGAGAGACAGAGAGGCTGCTGGGAAACACAGTTCATATCCTGTGTTTGACCACAGAGACACACTGACTCCACTGAGACCAACACTTTATCTCCACTGTTCCAGGTGTTGTGGCTTCATGTGAGCTGCAGGAACACAAACTGAGGTGGAGTCCTGACTAGCAGACACACATTAAACCTGATCCTGGACTGAACATTACACCACTGAGACTCTGCAGCCAGTGGACCAGTCCAACAACATCCTGGTCCTGTGACAAACTACAGACTAGACTGTCCTGAAGCTGCTCTAGAAGCTTCCACTGAAGGACACTTTGAGTCCAGGATGAGTCATAGACTCCACCTGCTCCACCAGGACAGTGTGTCCAGTTCAGCAGTGTGTTACTACAACTGGTCCCAATAAGACACACCATCAGGACCAGTATGGACACTGGGAGGCAGTCTGTGTGTCCTGATTCAACTACAAAGTGTTTCTCATTTTACTGGAACAAAATATTTACATTTCATTATTTACATTTCTATCAATCAATTTCCTGTTGATCAACCAATTGATTAATTGCCTAATGCTTCAGTACATTCTATGGTTATTATGGGATGGACACAGTGTGGTGAAGTAAAGAGAATCTAATCTCATGTGTTGTTCTCCTCTACATGTATATTATGGGATGGACACAGTGTGGTGAAGTAAAGAGAATCTAATCTAATCTCATGTGTTGTTCTTCTCTACATGTATATTATGGGATGGACACAGTGTGGTGAAGTAAAGAGAATCTAATCTCATGTGTTGTTCTTCTCTACATGTATATTATGGGATGGACACAGTGTGGTCAGTATGTAGAGTGGTGCTGTTGAACTTTTGAAACCTCTGGTCTCAATCAGACATTTACCACGTTGTCCTGTCAGACAGGTGTATTCAAACATACTGCTACTCCTCTCATATGGGACCCAGCAGGAGCAGCCTGCGTCCCATTTACAGTCCTGTGCCGTAGTTTGAGAAACCCAGCAGTCATGTTCCTCTATCAGCTGAGTGCTGTAAAACTGTTGTGATCAGCAGGTTCCTACAGAGGACTTATTATGGACCAGCTCACTGTGGGCAGTTCACTGGACTTATTCTGATCTGATCTACAGGAGATCAAGTCTTAATGATCTCTGCTGGTTATTATGGGATGGACAGAAACACTGTCTCAGTGTAGTATAGCAGCATCCAGTAGTCTCAGTGTCAGTAATGTTTCTGCTGAGTCAGCCAAGAGAAGCCTCCATCAGACAGTTTGATCTACGACAGTAAAACACACTGGACAGATGAACAATGGTGTGTGTGTGTTTACATCTGTTTACTAAACACTGGATGACAATATAAACAACATTTTATGAAGAGAAACATAAACAAACCTCCAGTTTGGTTGAAGCGCTGCTTTAAAATGTCAATGTTGACTTTGAACAACTGTTGGTGACCCACAGAGACATCAGTGTTCCTGATCCAGTACTGAGGATCATCTGCTGTGACTTTCTTCATCCAGTCCTGTTTGGGTTCTGCTCTCCTGGTGTTACTGTCATAGTAACTTATTGGAACGTCATCAACCAACCCAACAGCCACAAACTCTGGGAAGTTTGAGACTCCAGAAGATCCAGTGAAGAAATACTTCATAGAGTGAGTCACTGTAAGAAACATGAATGTCATGATTTCACTTTTATAAATCACTGAACAATTTGATTTTCCTGTCCATTCCATTCAAGACATGCTGATAATGTCTGTGGTTCAGTCAATAAATAGAACAATACATTCATAGAAACTGAGTTTGAACTCTACCTGAATATTTCTGATGATTCTGTCTGGATGAATGTTATTTATTGTGAAATAAAATGTGACACTAGTCAGAGATGGAGGTGTTCCAGCTGTGAACCTGACTCTCATTGATAGAGACAGTTTGTAAAAACATGTTTTCTAGTCCTGATATCTCCGTGTGAAGTGAAACTCATTTCATTTCTTCTTCAGGATGCTTCATTAGTAGCTTACACTCCTCATTATCCATTAGTTTGAAATGTGAAATCACAAACCTGAGCAAAACACAAACGCTGTCTGAGATTCTCATTTGATTTTCTACATTCAACACATTCAAACTTTTCCCATCTGATGACATCACATCACTTTATGGTCTCTATCTTCTGCTATAAACTGTGAGCGATGACAACTTAAGTCTCTTCTTCTGATCACAAAGTTGAACTCTGTGAGGTTCTTGAAGCTCAAACTCAGCAGCACTTCTTCTTCTATGGTTTCACAATTTCTCCTCACGGATCAAATATCTAGACAGTGCTGTCCAGCCGATAATGATCAATATTCAGGAGGTTTTTGGTGACCCTGATACAAACTGATCAGGACATTTCACAGGTAGAAAATAAACTTGTCAGTACTCTCTGGTGGACAATCTATATCAGGGAGACACAGTTTCTAAACCATCTCAACACCAGTTTGGCCTGTGCTCCAGTTTCTTCCTCATCAGCTGACATCACAGATACCAACATACCTACAAGAAGCTACTGTGTGCAGATATATCTGAGGCTGATTGATCATGTAGCTCTACTAAACAGCATCTATTGTACAGACAGGAAATGGAAGAACTGCCAGTGGGATGTGATTAGACCCAACCAACCAAACTCAGTGTGGATGAACTTCGTTAAAGCAGATGTGTTTCACTATGTGGAGTCAAACTGTGGAATTCTGTGGATTCAAATATTCATTACATATTAAAGGATTTCATCAAATATATGGAGGTCAGACAAGAAACGACGACGCCATGAAGTCAATATTTATGTTAGCAGGTTGTCATTGACTGTGTTTTTCTCTGTGTGCACATAACTGTGTTAATATGAACAGTTCAGATCAAACGTAGTGACGTGTTTGGAGACTGTAACAATATGTTCATCAGCCGATGTCTAATGATCAATAACTGATCAAACAGTGACGTCATAAAATAACTAATGATTCATCGCACAATACTTCCTACTAGACAGTAAATATATTTAGACATGAAAGCCTTTGTTTTGGTGTTTGTTCCTGTTTTCTTTATTTCTCTCAGTGAGTGTTGGACTGTTTGGAGCTGCTTCTGCTGCCATTTTAGCATTAAGATCGATCAGACCGTATCGATCCTATCAGTCCTGATTTGATCAACAAAAGATCAAAACAAACTTTTTCTGACATTTTCACCAATACAAGATTTCCTTCTGAGCAACAGTTCAACAGTGACTTCCTACATAAAACGGAACTTTATAGGAATCAATCGATGAGCTGCACAGACAGGATTTACTACGGAGAACTTTAAGATTATAGGTTGGTCACGTTTGAACATCTCTATAGTCCTAATATGTAAGGAGGTCCATCAGAAGAAGCATCAGTTCCTACAGTAGGCTTTATAAAGACACGAAGCATGTTTTCTTTTCCAATCAGCTTGAAATCATCTGAACTCACCTGCCGCCGCACCGTGGAGACCTATTCCCAGGAGAAACACACAAATCAAGGTGTTCATTGTGAACTGTCACATCTGCAGCTTTGATAAACGAACAGCTGACATGTTTCTTTATCAGGACACTCAGAAATAAAGCTTCCAGTCCGACCATCGAGGCTGAAGTGAGGAGAAAACACGGACAGCAGCGGACTTCCACGTCCTTCTGAGCCAATGGGAATTTAGCCTGAGCATCAACGTCACTTGTAACTCGGTAGAAGATAAGATAAGATTGATAGAAAGATAAGATAGATAAGATAGATTGATAAGATAGATTGATAAGATTGATAAGATAGATTGATAAGATAGATTGATAAGATAGATAGATAGATAAGATAAGATAGATTGATAAGATAGATTGATTAGATTGATAAGATAGATTGATAAGATAGATTGATAAAATAGATTGATAAGATAGATTGATAAGATAGATAGATAGATAAGAAAAGATAGATTGATAAGATAGATTGATAAGATAGATAGATAGATAGATAAGATAAAATAAGATAGATCTTCCCCCTCCCTCTCTCTCTCTCTCTCTCTCTCTCTCTATCTCTCTCACCCCAACCGGTCAAAGCAGAGGTCCGCCCACCTTGAGTCTTGGATCTGCTCGACGTTTCTGCCTTTTTAAAAAAGGCAGTTTTTCGTCGCCAAGTGCTTGCTCTTGGTGGATTGTTGGGTCTCTTTAAAATGTAGAGTATGATCTAGTTTATTATTATTATTATAATTATTATAGTATTATTATTATTATATTACTATTATTATTATAATTATTATTTCATTATTATTATTATTATTATTACATTACATTATATTATTTTATTATTATTATATTATAATTATAATTATTTTATTTTTATTATTATTGTTATATTACTATTAAATTATTATTATTTATTAGTATCATATTATAATATATTATTATTATATTACTATTATTCTCATAATTATTATTTCATTATTATTATTATAATTATATTACTATTATTATTTATTATTATTATTACATTATATTATTATTATAATTATATTACTATTATTATTTATTATTATTACATTACATTCTTATATTTTTATATTATTATATCATAATTATTTTATTTTTATTAGTATTATTATGTTATTATTATATTACTATTATTATTATTATTATAGTATATTATTATTATCATATATTAATATTGTATTATTATTATTATATTATTATTATTATAGTGTATTATTATTATTATTATTAGCTATTGTAATTTCCTATGTCCTGTTGTGCTGTTTACAGTTTGTTGTGTTACATTACTGTAGTTCCTATGTTTATATACCTACATTAGAATAGTAAATAAATATAAATTTATTATAATCTTCCTCCTGCCTCATAATAATTGAACACAATGATCATTTATTTGTACTATTTTAAATGTGATTGCACAGGTGTTAATAATATTGTATCTGTAAACATCAGTTAACCTCAGCAGGAGCTCCCTGGCTCTGATCATTCAGTCCTGGGCTGTGCGCTGATGAACTGACCAGATCTGTAACTACAGGTCATGTGATACATGGACCCAGAAAGACTATTATCAAATCACATGTCTTTCCTGGAGTAAATACTGGAAAACTATGAAGAGGCTCTTAGAATTAGCCTCAAATAATGATGAAAAGCTTATTGATCTGAGACAATATGGAAAATGACAAATGAAGGAGTGTCTTTCAGTGAACCTTAAGGTATTCAGTATTTAATAGTCCTGAGGTGAAGTCATTTGGTGTCCAATGAAACCTGAAACTTTACATTATTGGGATAAATGAGACCTTTATCAAAATGACAGGAATTCATCATCTAATAATGCTTTAATGTGAATAGAAAATAGAAGCTGTTAAATAGGTAAACTATACATTTAACAGACAAATAATGAAAGTTACACAATGTTAAAATTTCAACTTTAAAATGTTTATTTGGCACATGGTAAAATGAAGGGTTGCCGATTGTTGAGACTGTAACTTAAAGACTAGTTACTGGAGTGTAGTAGTAGTAGTAGTAGTAGTAGTTACAGCTGCAATCTGACCTAAGTCCAGTCTGGATCATTATTATTTGTTGTCTCACAGTAGTGAAGTTTCTGTGAGCACTATAAATTTCAACATTCTGGATCACCAGATCTGGAATATTACTTGGATCCAGATCAGATGTGTGCTTGATCTTATGAGGATGTCATTGGGTCATTTTTGTCCAATCATTGTTGGCATTATCCATGAAGTTAGGAGATCAAATCTTGTAGTTGCCCCTATCCTACGATGGTAAAGAATCCTTTAAAAACATCTGGATCCAGATGATGATCCAGATCACCACCCAAAAAATAAGTTTTTGAGTCCTCCTGCCAACAGACAGACAAACAAACTAATGCTGATAAAAACATAACCTCTTTGATGGAGGTAAGAATGAGTCAACATTTATAAAACATTATGTTGAGGTGGCTATGTTTTCATTTGTGTCCCTTGGTTGGTTGGTTTATCAGCACGATTACTACACCTACTACTGGACAGATTTCCATGAAACATTGTCCACTGATGGGGCATGAAGCTGGAAAGAACCCTTTAAATTTAGGTGCACGTCTGGATAATGGGACAGATCAAGCAATTATTTATTTCTTTTTTACCCTTTTCTTTTACCAACTTTCTGGATTGCTGTGACATTTGGTCCAGAAATGATTGGTTCCCAGATGATAAATTGAAATGGATGTGAACCCATGACTTAACCTCCACGCCACCAACAAGTTGAAATCAGAAAAGAATAGCATGATAAAATGCAAAGCTAAAATGTGATGATGATAAGATGTTTGTGTACAACAGAATGTAGAATTGCCACTGTGGGCATGCTGACGTGTTTTCCTCTACTCTGCTCCACGCTCAACTGGTCCTGCATACACAGCAAATTCCAGCCTTTGGAATAAACTCCCTGAGAGTTCAGATTAACTCAATTTGAGTGTACATGATATTGGCAGCTTTTGCGGCAGATGACGAGTGGAAATTCAGGAACATACGGTCTTGTTGACATTTTACAATGTTAAAGGCACTGGTTCCCAACCTGGGGATCCTGGCCCCAAATGGTTCACTAGACCTTTTGGATTTTAAGGGGTGTATGAAAACATTTCTTAGGCCTATATTAGCATTTCATTCATTTGTTAGAAGAAAACTAAATGGAATTATTTACAAAGTGTAATTATTTAAGATATAAAGTTTGAAAAATCTCACTGGATTCACAGTGAAGACCTGAACACAAGCTATATTCAGAGTCTTCACTCTCAACTAAACAGCCTCGTCCTGCGTTAGAAAAGAACACAATTAAAACAACCAGAGACCTAATAGAACGATGGCCAAGCATCAGGGAGAAGAAAACACTGAATCTGTCCAAAAAGGAAACCTATTAAGTATGTATGATTATTTAAAAATAAATTAATGAATTAATCATTTAAAACAAAAGTTTCTGACAGGAAGCAGAAAACCTCACGTCTGATGCAATATTCACAGGAAATGATCTGATCCAAATTCATCCAAATCACTTGTTTTACACAAACCTACACAGTTACTGCTTTCACTGTTTGAGTTAATTGTACAGTTTATCAACTCTGTTATTGTTATGCATTGAATATAATACAAAATATCCATATAATGCACCACTTAGTCAGGAGCCATCAGTTTCCTCAATGATAGAAAAGGTTGGGAACCACTGCTTTAAGATCACTCATTTAACAGTTTAAATCCAAAGTGTCTCCACAAAGTTGAGAAAGCTGAGAAGAACAGGGATGTTGGCAGCTGTATGTTAAAAACAAATGTTAAATAAAATGTCAGACTGATTTGCATGTTGTCCTGTTTCATGTATGTTTAGTAATTGAATTAAAATGATTTCTAGCACTAGCAATGGAAATAATACTAATTGAAACAACAAGATTGACATGAGTATAACAGACAAAAGCTGTACTAGTTCATACAACAAGGCTGAAGTTTGTTGCACTAAAGTATTTGACCAGTGAAAACTAAACTTAAATTAATTTCATTAGACTAACTATGTGGTGTTGAAATGACACAATCAAGATAGCCTGACTTAACTTCATTTGTTTAGATGGAATATAGGCGGCGTTATTATATTACGTTACTCCATCGAGTTTGTTTTTTAGTGTAAGCACCATCACTGTGAAACAGAGTAAGAGTGTTTTTATCAACCTGACAGGAGACAAATGTCCGAGGCAAACAAATATCTGAGCAGGATACTCCTTTCAAAGTGGACAAACAGACCTGCTGACACCAAATAGTAACTGGCCTTCAGTGGGAAAGGTTCATTAATTAGTAATCAATCATTATTCATCAATCATTATTCCCTCCCAGGTCAAATACAGCATTGATGAAGAGGGAAAAATCAATCAATCAAGGCACAACCAGATCTCTGTCTGAGAATTTTGTGTATGTATTTATAGCTCATAATTCAATCCAAAGAATGTCTCTCATTCATTCATTTCTTCATTCTTTCATTCATGGTGAACCACTCTGCCCTCTAGTGGCTGTTGTCAGACATGGAGACATTTACTGACCTTAAACCACGTTGTCTGTGTGACACAGCTGGACAGTCGTCACGTCTCTGATGTGTCCTTGTTTGGCGCTTTGGTGCTAAAATGAGACAACCTGGATCAACACTTCCTGACGTGGAATAATCCGACCTTGTGTGAGCAGAACATGCTTAATTTGAAGATGATACAATGAGCCAAGACTGTGACCTCAGATTGGTTCCACTCATCCTGAAACAAAGCTGCATCTGATCTGCATAACATTATGATAATATTGCTCTGGGATATCTTTAGGAATAAACATGAGACAGGGATGAGATGGGAATTTAGGTGTTTGGTGCAGAATCTGCTGCACTCTTGTTCAGTCCAGGGATTTGAGGGGCTTATGTCAGATCAGATCACATCAGATTCAACTTTATTGTCAGTGATCATAGTACAAGTTCAGTACAGTGACAACGAAATGCAGTTGGCATCAATCCAGAAGTGCAATAGAAGCAGTAAAGTGCAGAGAAAGTTGCTTAATGTACAAATATACAGTGTTGATATGTACACATAAATACAGGGCTGATATGGGTATAATATGATATTGAGATATGGATATGACTAAACCATTAGAGATAGATAAGTGGATATGGATACAATATAGATAGGATGTATGTACAGTACATTATGTTTACACTATACATATTTACACTATACTATATACAGGACACAATATGTACAGTATATGCAGGTGGTGCAAATGTCCAGTGCAAATGATTCAGGGGTGTGGCCTGGGGTGGGGAGGGTGTGGTTATGGAGCACGGTTCAGCAGGGTAACAGCCGCAGGGTAGAAGCTGTTCCTGAACCTGCTGGTCCTTCTGCGTAGAGACCTGTAGCGTCTCCCAGAGGGAAGGAGGGTGAACAGTCTGTGGCCGGGGTGAGAGCTGTCCCTGACGATGTTATGTGCTCTCCTCAGACAACGCTTGTGATGGATGTCCTCAATGGTGGGGAGTGAGGAACCGGTGATGCGCTGGGCGGTTTTCACCACCTTTTGCAGTGCTTTGTGTGATGCAGTTGGTGAGGATGCTCTCAACAGTGCAGTGGGAGAAGTTCACCAGGATCAGAGGAGACAGATGGGCTTTCCTCAGTCTGCTCAGGAAGAAGAGACGCTGGTGGGCCTTCCTGATCAGGGTCAAGGTGTTGTGTGTCCAGGAAAGATCCTCAGAGATGTGGACTCCCAGGAACTTAAAGCTGGCGACACGTTCTACCTCAGCCCCGTTGATGTGAATGTGCCACCTTTGGTCTTCCTGAAGTCCACAATGAGCTCTTTGGTTTTACTGGTGTTCAGTGCCAGGCTGTTGTCAGCGCACCACGCTGCTAGGTGCTGCACCTCCTCCCTATAGGCTGACTCATCGTTGTCACTGATGAGGCTGACCACCGTGGTGTCATCTGCAAACTTGATAATGGTATTGGAACCATGTACAGGTGTGCAGTCATGTGTGAAGAGGGAGTAGAGCAGATGGTGGAGGTCAGTGCCACGGGGCAGAAGTCATTAAGGCTCGTCGCGGTTGGGTGTTTTGGCACAGGCACGATGGAGGTGGTCTTGAAACACGTGGGGACAGCTGCCTGGGCCAGTGACAGGTTGAAGATGTCAGTGAGGACCTCAGTCAGCTGTTCAGCACAGGACCTGAGTACACGTCCAGGGATGCCATCAGGGCCAGTAGCCTTACGTACGTTAGTCCTTCTCAGTTTATGTGGTAATTGGATTGAAGCGCTACACATGCAGGTTTTTTATTCCTGTTCTGTTTCATAGGCATTGAGAGGTCCAGCATAAGGAGAGGCTTCAGGAGACAAAATCTGGAACAGAACTGAGAAAAAACAAAAAGAAAAGACGCTTGAGAAAAGGACGATAACTAGCTGTGATTTTAGGAGTGGATGATAAAAATGCACAGACAAAAGCAGTTTCAGCTCCTTTAAATGAGCTAAACTGGGGCCGACCATCAGTTCTGAGGATTTCTACACATGAAAACATCATATATTAACATATCTGTGCAATAATGAGACTGTTGTGACAATACACAGCACTTTATGTTGTTTTTATTCATCTTTTATCTATCTATCTATCTATCTATCTATCTATCTATCTATCATTTATCTATCTATCTATCTATCTATCTATCTATCTATCTATCTATCATCTATCTATCATTTATCTATCTATCTATCTATCTATCATTTATCTATCTATCTATCTATCTATCATCTATCTATCTATCTATCTATCATTTATCTATCTATCTATCATTTATCTATCTATCTATCATCTATCTATCATTTATCTATCTAATCATTTATATATCTATCTATCTATCTATCTATCTATCTATCATCTATCTATCTATCTATCTATCTATCTATCTATCTATCTATCTATCTATCATTTATCTATCTAATCATTTATATATCTATCTATCTATCTATCTATCTATCTATCTATCATCTATCTATCTATCTATCTATCTATCATCTATCTATCTATCTATCTATCTATCATCTATCTATCTATCTATCTATCTATCTATCTATCTATCATCTATCTATCTATCTATCTATCATTTATCTATCTATCTATCATTTATCTATCTATCTATCATCTATCTATCTATCTATCTATCATTTATCTATCTATCTATCATTTATCTATCTATCTATCATTTATCTATCTAATCATTTATATATCTATCTATCTATCTATCTATCTATCTATCTATCTATCTATCTATCTAATGTCAGAATTAGGCTAACGTTAGCTGCTCTGTCCTGCACTGCAGTGGATTTGGGGACGTTTAGTCTCCACCAACCACAGCCAACATTACATATTGTTAGGTCTGTCAAACACAATGGATACGCTTCAACCTATAGAAGCCTTGTTTCATTGTAAAGACAAGTCATCAGAAATCTGACCTGGTGGATGAAAGATAACACTAACAGACTGTAAATCACATGTGTTGAAATTTAACTATATATTTGATTTAAAAATATTAAAGCTAGAAATAGACTATTAAGTGAAAATCTACAGGTATTTTTCCTCCTTCTCCTTTGTCAGTCGTGGAATTATGTTTAGAAGTAGTTTGGATTCAAGTGTTTTATTTTGTAAAATTGTTTTTTATATTAAATTGAGCAAATAAATGAAATGACGGCATGAATCAATCATTCAGTCAATCAATGAACATCTAATCTGTGTGTTGTCTATGTTAAAACAAATTCACATTCAGATTTTTATTTGTGATGCTAAGGCTCTGCTTGTCTTACTCATACATGAATAATTCACTTTTTAGGAGACTTTTTCCCTGAGACAAAGCTTTAGCATTAGCATTAGCCCCTCTGCTGGTCAAATTTAGTACATTTTTACAGGGTCTGTTCTTGAAAAAAATCAGCTGGAAGAAAATAAAATAGGAGCTGGAGTTTTTAGATACTCAGATTTAGCTTTAACCAATTACACCTAGATAATTATAGCTAAGAAAACTTTGCAGTTAGCAGACAAATTTAACAATCACTGCCTGAAAGGAGAAGTCTGCTTTTGTCTCCCTCTTTCTAAAATCAAGGACCCATTGTTTCAAGAAATATGAGGAATTATGAGACATAAATCAGCCCAATAGCATTTTAAACTGCATATGATTTGCATGAATAGCAACATCAACCAGAGGATGGAGCAAACAGTCAGTTCTGTCTCCCTGTTTGACTCTTTATCTCACCAACAAAAGCAGAGATTGGATGATGAACATATTCATCCCTCAGTATATTCACTGCACCAGTTGGGTGTGTTAGTCACAGAGAGAGGCCTGTGTCTCATGCATGAATGAATCATTTATATACATAGTTCTATACTGACTGAAATTAACTGCAAGATTTCTTTTCCCTGATTCTATTAGAATATGTTAAACAGCCAAACACACTCAAAACTCTGTGGCTGCATGATTTTACTCAGTGACATCCTGCTTTGAGCTTCTCAGGCAGGTCTCACTGTCTTTGACTTATTTATAGTGGCACTTTATGTGTAGTGCTCTTTAGTTGCTTTTGGGTGGATGATTATTTGCACCCTAAGATATTGATATGATGAAATTTCTATGAAAAGTTGTTATTTAAAGGCAAACGAGGAGGGAGCATAATAATAATAAAGACTTGTTTTTGCTATGATCTCAGATTCTTTTATTGTCCACTAGATGGCGACGTTGTCTAAATCATCTTTTCTCTTTAAACTCAGCAACTTTGTATTTCTAATCACATTTGCTCTTGACTTTTTAACACACACACACACACACACACACACATATATATTTATATATATAGTGCTACTAGTTAACATTACACTATTCATTACCTCTGGTTTTCCTGTATGATCAACCAATTATGTAATCAGTCAAATAAATAAGACTTAGGGAGACAATTGCCTTGTGTGTAACTTAATTAGCTTAGCCTGTTCATGATTGCCAAGGTCACATATAGAAACTCAAATAGAGAAAAGTATTTTCCAAAATAGTATTTTTTGTGTCAGATCAGATTATTTTAGATATTTTTAAATCTAGATTTATGAATTAAAAATGTATGAAAATGACTGATTGAGTTGGGTTCCTGGTTAGTTTCCGTTTCTACTCAGAATGGTGAACCTAATGTAGAGCAATGGCTCAACTGGTATTTGACTGGCTATTGTGTTGCACCACTATGAGCCTCCTGGCAATCATACCTATTTAGTGCAGGCAGTGAGCTCCACACTTCCTCCTGCTAAACTGATGAAGAATAGGCCACTTACCCTGCACTGTGTTGTACACTTCAAACGGTCTGTAACCTTGGGTACCATAAGCTTGGTCCAGTCTAAAGGACTTTTGCTTAGATACTTAGTGAATATAAATTGATTTCTCTCAGATATTTAGTAAATCTAAATGACTTTTGCTGAGATGCTTAATAAATATACATTGATTTTCCTTGTGAAATTGATTTGGATTTGCTAAATATTTTTGGGCAATATAACTCAGCTTTTGGCATTGTATTTTTACTGTTGCATTTATAACCATGGACTTTTTTTGAAAAATTGTTAAGTTAGTCAATACTTTTTAATCAAAGTTGCAGGTATTAAAATCTATTCAATAATATTACGTGTCACTTTGTTGCCATCAGTAAGCAATGTGCAGTCTGTCCCTCCGTCTGTCGGTAAACATTTTTTTTGTCAGGAGCATAACTCAAAAACCGGTGAATATTTTTTCATGAAACTTGGCTAACACATCAAACATACTCAAGAGGGGTGTCTTGGTATGTTTAACATTTTTATTTTTAATGAAAACTAATAATACTTTGCAGTTATTTACAGACAGGTGCAGAGGAAGGGGATGAGTTTATAAGAGCTTACAAAGGGATTCCTGCAGTGTCTTAACTTGCAGAATCATAAATAAATAAACATTTTTATTTTTCTCATTTTGGGGAAAAATATTCAACTTGGTTTATTTTGAGTGTGGAGTGTTTGTCTGAAGCGTACCTTTAAAACTGTTTCATATATCTTCAACAAATTACGCATACACATCAACCATATGCTGGAGTGGTGCCTTTTGCTACTTAGAATTTTTCACAATTTTTATTTTCTGCATTTCCATGGCAACAACTTCTACCTATTCTTAAAAGAAGAGTGAGATTTGCTTTTGAATCTTGTAAACTGTGAATTCTGTCTTTGACAGATTATAAATACCAGGAATGACGAACAATGTTTTTGATTGAGTTTCCGTGGCAACAATAGGGTGTTGTGTGGCCCATAAAATCATTATGAAAGTTATCAGTTTTCCATTTCAACACCTCGCTTGCTTTCAGTCTTGATATAGTGTCATTTGTCCAGTTTTCATTAGCATGATTTTGAAATGTATTTCTGACTGACTGCTAAACTGAAGGAACTTGTATTCATGCAAACATACTCAGACCAGCAGTAGTTTTATAGAACAGGATATTCCAGACCAAACTGGGAGGAAACGCTGTCTTACTGCTGAAGTGGCTGCAAACTTTGTAGAGCTTTTAAGTGACACTCCTGCAAACTTCTTACCTTCCTCCTGTGATTTTATAGTCAACAGTTTTAACAGTGAACTCAGAACAACACTGGACACAGTGGCTCCACTAAAACTGAAAAGGATTTCTGCCAATCCAGTTTTAATTTTTAAATTAAATTTAATTAAAGAGAAACTGCCGAATAGTGGAAAGAAAATGGAGAAAGAATAAAATAGTGATTAATTACCTAATTTTCCGTGAACAGTTGACTACCTACAATAAAGTAATCCAACGTGCAAGACAAAGATATTTCTCAAAACTAATAACAGACAACCGGAACAATCCAAGAATCCTTTTCTCAATCATTGATCGCTTAATTAACCCTGTTCTGATGAAATCCAGCAGTATGTCAACCAAATCCAAATGTGAAGAATTTGCAGTCCACTTCAGCAGTAAAATAGAAATCATTAGATCCAACATATGTCAATCTCAGCCCATGAATTTTAACACCCCAGAATCTTTGTTTTTATGTGAGGAAACACTGGAGAAGTTTGTCCTGGTTGATCTCCCAATTAAAACTGGCAACCTGCTTTTTAGATCCCATTCCCACATCCTTTTTTAAAACAGTTTATAGGTTTTTAGATGAAGATGTCCTCAACATTATAAACTATTCGCTTCAGATGGGTGTTTTCCCCACTGCTTTTAAGACCGCCATAGGTAAACCCCATCTGAAGTGAAATAACTTGGACGCCACTATGCTAAATAACTACAGACCAGTTTCAAACTTGCCATTTTTAAGTAAAATTTTAGAGAAGCTTGTTTTTAAACAGTTAAATGATTTTATGAACTCACAGAATATTTTCGAAAAATACCAATCTGGTTTTCAAGCCAATCATAGTACTGAGACTGCACTGGTCAAGGTTGTTAATGACATCAGGCTAAATATGGATAAGAAAAAGCTCTCTGTTTTTGTACTGCTCGACCTCAGCGCAGCCTTCGATACAGTAGACCATGCAATCCTTTTAGATAGACTTCAGAATCTGGTTGGCCTCTCCGGTATTGTTTTTAACCGGTTTAAATCTTATCTTACCGACAGAGAATTTTTTGTAGCCATTCATGAATGCACTTCAAAAAGCTGTAAAATGGATTGTGGTGTCCCTCTAGGCTCAATTTTAGGTCCAATTTTAGGTATTTTTCTCATATCTCCATAAAATGAAACCATTCTACTATTTATTTATTGGTGCAGATTGTTTAGACAAATACATCAATTCATGTAAAACACTGACATTTTAATTTAGGAGCCAGCATCTTGATTGGATGACTGGGTCATATTTGTTAGGAGGTGGTTTTGTGATCGCTGCCGTTTATTTGTCTGTGAGTGGGTTTGTAAGCAGGATAACTCAAAAGGTTTCCATCAGATTTTGATTAATTTTGTGGAAAGGTGAACTCAGGAGAACTTGGAGCTATAGCCCTCAAAAGTTAAAGTTATCGGTGCAAAGACTTTGCTGTGGATGCAGGTGACAGAATTCACAGACATAATTAATGTGACACCATGTCCAGGAATGATCTGCACCAAACAGGGATTTGATCCCAATAAGCAAGAGGTTCAGAGAAATGACAGCTGCTCCAGCTTGAGTTAAATACAAGGGGCTATAGAACTGGACTAATATACTAGAGATATAAAACATATACATGCATGATGTAATAGTATATCAAAATAATATCATAAATAATTATGTGTGACGTCTCTTCCCCCCCTGCAGTCAATCAGTGTTTTGAGATCAGCTACAGGTCGGTGTCCTCCTGAGTGGGCAGGTTGGCACCTATCCTGGCAGCTGGATTGGAGGAGCGAAGATCCACGTTGGCAGATCAACAGAGGTCCGAGGCAGCGGATTGGTGGGGGAGAAGCCTTAAGATTCCAGCTGATGCCGGCCGCTCCCTGCTCTCACCCACTCTCAATAGAGCTTGTGTGTAGTTTGGATTGTGTTTCATGGTATAGTGTGATGTGTTCTCTTGTGACGGTCCTGTGAACACGATGGTGTGTTTTAGTAACTTCAGATTGGCATCAGTAAAACGGTTCATCGCTGAGATCTAGGACCTTTGTAAATAATGTCAGTAACTCTTGTAGCAGTTTTAAACCAAGCCCTTTTTGCTTTGAGACTTTTTTTCTTCCTGTGTTGAGTTAGGAGTTAGGTAAGCGGCTGTCTTTCTGTTGATATTTGATTTTGCTCAGGTAAGCTTAGGAATCTAAGATCTTTTGTTTGTTGTTTTGGGCTCTGATCCTGTACAGAAATAAATACAGGAATGAACTGCTAAGTGATATTGACCTGTCATCATTTTGGCCCTTATTGGGAGTGGGAAGAGCCACACTCAAAAAAGCATGTTACGTTCAGGTTTCCCCTACAGGGACGTAACAGGAGGCACTCGAAGAGCCCATACCTCCACTGAGTGAACTTACCAATCACACAAATATACACCACATATATAATGGGTGATTCATGGAATCTATGTTCATTCAAGTCCATGCAAAATGTCCACCAGATGGTGCCATTCACCTTTCATGGTTTCAGCACGAAGCATCCTCATCACATCCTAACTGAAGCATCCTCCCCTGTGTTCCCCTCACAGGCTCAGGCTGTTTAAAAGCACCACAGGTAAACTGATTCATACCAAAGATTAAGAATGCGTTCAGGGCCAATAATAAACAGACATCTGCATAAAAATAATAAATAGAAAATCAAAACTTTGCTGGGTATTTACATTCCAGGCCACGTGTCGGTGAGCACCACACTGCTGTGATTTGTGAAGTGAACAGTGTGCTGCTGTGGCGGGCCAGCTTGCCCGTTCCTGTTGTGGGGTGGGAGTTTCCAGCTATACAGCTCAGGGGAAGCACCACAGGATGTCCTTTTCCTCATTCCTCAAGGATAGAATGACTCTATGTGTGTTACTGTTTCTATTAAATACCTTCGACATAATGCAAATGTGTCAATATTTTATGACTTCTAGTTTAATCCAGTACATCAAATAGGCCTTCAGAACATGGAACCTAAACCCATCAGTATTACTGTATCTACCTCATCTCTATTTGATATAATATGGTATGATTTATTACATAATTACATCATCACTGCACATGTTGTCAATAGAACATCCCTAAATGGATTCTTTAATGTAACTTTTGACCAGGTTTCATATGAGGTTGCAGAGCTATGGTTAATTTGTAGCATCAGTACTAATGTTAGTTGTGGTGTTCTTGATTTTAATGTACAGCTAAGGTCCATATTCTAAATGCTGTTTAAAATATTTTCCCACCCTGATGAGGTAAAATAAGTGATCAAACAATTCCTGCAAATTTTCTGCAGCAGAACCTTCAAATTTAATTCAATATATTAACTTGATAAGTCCAGTTTCTTACAAGTTGTTGGGCTCCTACCACAATTGGAATTTTGTAGCCAATTCTGACACAGATGAGGAAAAAAAGAAATTCTGTCTATATACTCGGTATAGAGCTGCAGTCAGGAAGTGATTAGCTTAGCAGCAATATTTTCACTAGTTCTTTGTTAACTTTTAGTAACTTTGTCTGTCTACGGTTCAGAGCTGGTGTTTGGTGTGTTTTACCTCAGAAGAAAAGCTGATGAGAAGTGAACTAAGAGTGAACAAAACAGTAAAGTATTATCTAGAGCAAAGGAAAACAAAGTTGGTTGTTAAGTCTTTGCCATTTTTCCCCTATGAAAATTTCATTTATTGTATTATGAAAATATGAATTAGTGCAACTTTTAATTTCTCTTTTTTTGTTACACAAATTTAGCCAAATTATTCATGCAAAAGTTTGACCTCATCTGAGTTTCAACCACAGCATAAATAGTAGTAGTAGTAGTAGTAGTAATAGTAGTAGTAGCATATATTATAGTATAGATATGCTTCTCTTTGCAGCAGAGACTGATCTGGTTTCACCCAAAAATGAAAATTCAAGATCAACCAGAATTCTCTGCTTACCTCAGAACCTGCTTCCTGGAGGTTTAGTTACAGCCTGTTCCTCTGTCAGGTCTAACATAGCATTTTCAGTGTGTTACAGGTCCCTGTATGTGATCTGTAGGTCTCTCTCCATCTCATACTGAGGTGCATGAACATGCATTCCAGCTTGTGCACCTCCCTCAAACAGGGTCAGCAGCTACAGTGAAGATTTCATCTTAAATAAGAGTCATTTGAAGATGACATATACCCCCAACCCCTGAAAAACAATGATAGGACATTTGCATCAGTATATGGCAGATCCCCCAGAGGATGATATGTAAGGTACGGTTAATGAGAAGTAAATACAATCTACAGAGTACAATACCTTGATTTACGTTGCTTGTTGTTCTTGCTGTTCATTTTACCAAAGCTCACTGCGAGGACGTGTGTCGCCATGAGAACCACAACATTTAATACACACCCTAACATATTAAATATACATGAAAAAAGAAACTAACTTCTTTTCATCAATTGAAATAATAGGACTTGTTATGTTTGTTTTATTTGATTAGTTTGTAAACTAGAAGTAGCAAAAGAAACAGATAGAAAAATCAGTTCAACTGAGAAATGATTTTGAACAGATTTGGGTATACAGTTTAGGAGATACCTGAAATTCAGAATTCTCACATAAATGTGTAAATAGAGAAAAAAAACACAAACTTTAAAATAACAAAAGGCACAACAAACTACCATATTTCTTTGTGTGTTACAATTGGTGAGCCTAGCGTTGTGGATATTATTTTGGATGTATGCAATGGAGAAGATGACCAACCTTCAGTCACCTTAAGATCAACTTCCCATGGAAAAGGGTTAGGGCTAAAAAAAAAAATCAGATTTGTAGAAACATGTAAATATTAAACTACAACTAGTGATCATAGATAATTTATGTGTAAACATTTGGTGAAGCTGAATGTACATTTTGTTAGATATGCTCACAATGAACAGACAAATGTTTTGTGGACTAAGAACCTTCTCCAGACTTTCTATCAGTATGGCTGTTAGTAGACAATGAGTGAAGTTTTATTTTTGGGTGAACTGTTCCTTTAATTATCTCTGCTCTCCTGACAACACTGGTTGTCAATGGAGGTATGAGGCTCATTGTGAAGCACTATGAAGGAATGAATGCGACAGCTGCTGGGGGAATCCTACTACACCATCATGTCACATGGTCCACAAAGACACATACTCTATCCCTCTGATCCCTCCACCCTCCCCTTCCTTCCCCCTGCCTCTCACTAATGCTGTGTACAGTGAGGGAGGGAAAAAGCAGGAGGGTTTTAAAGGAAAGAGGAGGAGGGGAGGGAGAGCAGAGCAAGCAGGAGAAGGAAAAGGAGAGGCAGTGAGCGGTGTGAGACCAGATTACAACCAACCAGATACTGGAGCAGGGAAGACAGGAGGGTGGAGGACAGAAATAGAAGGAGCTCCCCCTGAAATAATTTCTCCTTCTGTGTCAGTTGAAAAGAAAAAAGGGGGAATTACACACAGTTTGTGGTCAAGAAGAGGGAAGGAGAGAGAGAAAAAAAGAAGAAAAAGTAATTCCAAGAGCGAGCAGTTCAGAGGACGGTGCTGTCACAGAGGAAGAGGAGGAGGTGTCTGTGAGCGTGTGGGTCTGCAACACCAGTGATACAATACTGAAATCCCATCACACCATCATCAAAACCACAACATCATCTACCGAGAGACAACCTGAGGTTTGACGAGCCATGCTGAGGACCTGGAGCCAGCCACAGTCCTGCTGAACACCATGGCCCAGGTGAGGAGAGGCTGTCACACACACACACACACACATATATATATCCATACAACATATAGTAAACATGAATATTACTGAAGTCCACTCAGAGTTCAGCTGAAGTTTTACCAACCAAAACACAGCCCTTGTGTTTTTGTCGTCTTCCTCTCACACTGTCTAGAAACATGCAGGCATTGGCCGAGTGTGACAGACGTGTAAACGCTCAAGAGGAGTCTGTGAGTTACTTTAGTTTACTTTATCTCTGCACCTCCTGTGCAGAACTCAAAAGTGAGTGCAACATCAGAAAAAGGCTCTGAACATTTAGAGAAGTGAGACATGATTAACGTCTGTACAAACACACCACGATCACTTAATAATGACATTTCTGAGCGAAGTACATCTTTACTTATACGTAACATTACATGCATGGATCCGAGGCTGGATGACTGGAGAGGAAAACGGCCCCAGGATGTCTGTGTGGTCATTCAATTTATTTTAAATTCCATTGGCTGAATCAACCACATGGTGAAAGCCTGGAAGTTATACTGAAATGTAAATTCTCCTTATTTTCAGTGTAAGGAAATACAAAGACACTGCAGTTATTCTGTTTGTTTTTTTTGTTTTTTTACAATCTTTGACAATATTGGGGGGAGGGGTGTGGGTCTAAGCCTCGAGCTTCTGATTGGGTGTTACCCACGACGTCTGCTCGCTGAAAACCCAGATACACCGAAGAGACGTGAAAGAACTATAGCCGACAAAGACTGACTCTTGTGCCATCTCATGTAACCTGTGACAGTGCCAGAAAGTTGCACTTGAACGCACCACATAGACTAGAGTTATGTTCCTTCAGGCTAGCATGTACGATCTAAGTAAGAGATAACTCTCCATACCAGCAGGTGGCAGTAGTCTGTATTTACCAGTGACACCAGAACACCTATGATACAAACATTGTCATGATAAAGCAGCGTTTTCCTCACCACTTTGATGGTTTGGCCTGCTGGTTCTTTATTCCAGATCGCCATTCATTGGTAAAATATGTATTTCAAATTTGAATGTGAGAAATGAGAAAAGCCTTCAGTGTGTAGCTTCTTGACTGTAGTAACTTGCTTTCTCTAAACCGATTCAACATCCTCTCAGCCAAAACGCTGCCGACCAGGGCCGATTATCAAAGATGTGAGACACCCTGCAAAGACTACAACTGAGGATGCTCACCAAGGCCCGACACTGGCTGACGGCTGACCATTTGTTGTGTCAGGGTTAGGAGACATGGATGGTGGGAGGATGAAAATGTGTGTGATGTCAGATCCATGCATCACTGTGAAACAAGGTGCTGTGAGGCCACGTAGTCGCATCTTATTGTCTGACGCCTTTAAACAGAAGGAACACTACTGCACCACAGAAGCTCCATGCCACCACCACGGAAGCTGAAACGTAAACTGAGTGTGAGTGAAATCTATTTAGGAACCAATTAGCAGAATTGAAATTAAACTTTCTTAAAGATTCTCGATGCCCAACCCTGTTCACTACTTACATAATGTGGATGCTGGGTGTGATAAATAACAACTTTGGTTTGGTTGGAAATCAGCATTGACAGCAGCAGGTATAAGACAGAGTCCAAGGTATTCATCCAGCCCTGTTAGGACCTAAAGGTTTTCTTCTTAAGTTTGTTTAACAGAGGTTTGAACACTTGTTGTTCAGTCCGCTGCTGCTTACTGACAGTTTGTCATAGGTTTGACTTGTAAAAGAGAGTGTGTCCTTTCACTGACTGGATACACACATTTCATCTGGGCCAGCTGGTGTCTCAGCTCTTGCTGTAGCCTTTGTGTTGTTTTATTGAAAGAAAACAAAGACTTTGGGGTAAAAAAGGAAGGAGCGCCTCAGATAGTCGTTTATCGGACAGAGTGAAGTGCAGGAACACAACAAAACCCACTGACATGAAGAGGATGGTATTTTGGACATTTCTCTTCGAGAAAAGAAGGTTGTGTACTTTTAGCCAGTGATGTTACTCATTCTGTCAGTGTTGTATGTGTATATGTGAAGACTGTGAGGGCGAGTATACAGTCTTTCCATAGTAGACAGACAAAAAGAAAGCATGGGAGGTCTGGGGGGTCTTTATGGTGAGGACAGAGAGGACAGTTTATCGTTGAAGATAGAGAGGCATTGAGTGCGTTAGGGTGAACAGCTCATTTTGTCCAGCAGGATAATGAGAAGCTATGTAGTCAGCTGTGAGGGATGCATTGTGTTTTTGGAGGTAGTCCATCGGTGTGTGTGGAAACGTCAGGATATCCTGCTCCTGCAGTCGTGGACAGACAAACACATTTACTGGAACATAGGAGACCGGTTCAGAGGGATGACCTCTCCAGCAGTCTGTGATCCAAACCCCACAATGATATTAGAGCTTCATTTGACTTTTATTACAGTGTGAGTCATGTAATGCACTTTGGGCTGATTAAATATTTAGAACCTGAGCTGAAATTTTAATATTTATTGATCTGATTCCATCTAAATACACAAGACAAAATGTGATTATTGTTAATGATACAAGTCAACGTCCCAAAGGAGATGTGGATGAGAAACTTGAATTTTAAAAAGTGCACTTTTCTCAATCAATCAGTCAAACTTTATTCATACAGCAGCTTTCAAACTATTTAAATTCAGAGTAAAGAAACAAAAGAAGTGTCGATATTTTACAATTGAGGATGAGGATGTTATCAGGAACGTTTTAACTGATCAGTTGAATAAAAAAAATAAAATAAAAAAGTTGTCGCTCAAAAGTTCATCTCAAATGTTGGTGGTCACATGTTGAATAAGAACGCTACCCTGAATCATCTATAGATAGATCCAGTAATGGTCATAGCGCCTATAGGCAACAGGAAATGTAATACTTCAGACTTTTACATTCATTCAACTTATTGGGTCAGAAAAGCTGAAACACCTTCATGAAGATTGTGAATATTAAGAGTTTTCATCAAATGGTGGTGTGGCGACTTTGTCATAAAACAGGAAGTTGGTGTTGAGATGCCAGATATATTCAGACAGGATCATCAGAGGTGCTAAACATTATGAACTGGTTTGGGTTACAGGACTGGGTCTGGTAGAATGGATCCACAGCGCCCCCTAAAAAATGTCAAAAAGCCGTTCAGGCCGTGTGATTTACCTAAAACTATGACATTTTGTACATGTATGTATGATATCAAGACTTATATCAAGATCTTAACAACTCAGAAAGTTTGAATGGGTTTCAATTATTTTTTGTGGAAAAGTGGGTCCTAAGGACGGGAACAGGTGGTTAGATGTTGAGGCTTATCCAGAAGATGGTAGAGACCCAGGATTTTTATTATGACATAGCGACATCATAGCCCAGCCTACTCTGCCTCTGATTGGCTTGATGATGATGATGTTTCTCATGTAGTCAAAGTTTTTTCAGTGAGGGGTTACATGAGGGTCATGGTGTCTCCATAGATGGATTCATAGATTCCCTTGGTGGAGGACTGTTTAACTTAACGTTCATTATACAGTAGTTTTGTATCATTTAGTCCTACATTTTAACTCATTGAACACCAACCACCATTTAACATATATGCAATATCATCGAAACATAATAAAAACGTCTCCATACCTGTGTGCACAGAAACATACATACAGAACAATGAGTTGTGTGACGACATCAGTGAGGGACAAACAACATACAGAGGAAGATGCTAACTTAGTGTGCTAGTGCTAACTAATTATCTTCAGCACAAACGGTAAAACTTAGTGAACTCAACATCACTGCGAAACTATATACAACAGTTTCATCACATTTGAAACATAAATAATAACTTTTATTAACATTTATTATCGCAGCAAAGCAGTGCTTACCTCTGGTCAAGTAAGAGAAGGCTGAAAAAATAAAACATTAAAAGTAAGAGAGGGCTTTGACCAGAATACGCATGCTCCTACGTCATCACGCTGCACTCGTACCCAGACGTACACACACAAAACTCAAAACCACACACAGGCTGGAGAAAGAGGACTAAATTAAAATGAGGTAATGTTTTGGTTAAATTCATAAGCTGTAATATGGACATAAATAAATCTGCTACACTAGCTTTTAATATTGGCATAAAATATTAAATGTTAGCCAGTTCAATAAAGAATTTAAGCATAAACATCCCCAAAATCTTTTGCATCAATCATTAAGATGGCAAGTCCCCATTCACTGTTTCACCTCGCTGTCAATGAAGGAAACAGTGCAACACTTTGTATTCTATTAAGTATGAAAATATGACAATATTAACTACAATGACCCTCAGTAGAGCACAAGACCGAGCAATCCTTATCACAACGTTCAGGAATGAGCCTGGATCTGCCCTTTATATCGATCATATCTTTCCTCAGCCATGCTCCATCCTTCCACCAGGTGGTTGTTGTGAAATCCTGCAAACAAACAAACCAACTAACAGAGTAGAGCAGCTCTCAGTAGAGCACATACCTCTGCCAAGGCTGAACAATCATACAAACATCTGTTTGGCTCGCCTGACCCATAGTTCTGCAGTTCTAGCATAGTTAGGGAGCCATGATAAGAAAATGTCTCGATTCGCTCCGATACTCTCATGGCTCTTCACCATCCTTTTGCAAAGTTTTGTGGAAATCTATCAAGTAGTTTTCCACAATAAACAAACAAACATGGGCGAAAATAAGATAAAATAACGGCACCATCAATCCAAAACCATCAAAAACTCATTGTGTCAGATTGTAATGTGAATTGTGCTGCTGCTGAAATGAGCATGCTTTAAAAACCCTCCCCAGATAAAGCTTTGAAACACTCTATTCTATGTGAGAGAGCAGAAAGGCCAACATACATGAGCTTCACTCCATGACTCACTGAAGTGACTCACACTGAGCTGACATGTCCTCTGCATCGCCTCCAGCTCAGCAGCTCTGCTGTCCGAAGCTTCCAGCCTCTCCTAGGACTTCCTTTATATTCTCTCTCAGTAACACTAACCTGCTCTAATGGCCAGTGTGTGTCCTTACATGTGAATGTCACTCAGTACATTGCCCTTACAGACTCATCCAGCCGAGGTCTGGGCAGAACGACAAAGGAGACAAAGACAAGAAGAGGGAGGTTAGACAGAGGCTACTTATCATTACTCTATAGAATATAGAGGATACCACCTGAAGTAGCCTCTGTGGTGTGTTCAAGTGTAACTTAAGGCTCCATCATAGGTGACATGAGACGACACAAGTGTTGGTCTTAAAACTAGCTCTTCCTGGTCTTTCTGAGGCTTTCAGTATTCAGGCATGTAATTTCCATACTTTGACCATCGCACAACTTTACCGTGAACCGTGTCAGTAAATGAAATCTGCTTCCACAAATTATCTGTCCAGAAATGTTTCATAATGTTGAAACATGTTCAATTCTTCCACATCTTACCGCTGAGTGTCTGTGAATGTGGGATAAGATTTCCTTCTTCTTCTTCTTCTTCCATTGCTTCCTAGAAAGAAAAGTCATCATTCACGTGGTCACAAGATGTCCTATAATTAGGGCATCATACATGTAATGGTGAACAAACCACCAGTGTCTTTTCTTGTGAGGAGAACAGAGGACAAATGATATGAATGCATTGTAGCATCACTAGCCATTTTGTGGAGGATTGAGGTTTTTTGTTGTTTTATACTTACAGCAGTCAGAAAGTGTGTTGTCTTAGTGTTGTCTAAGAACAGAAAAACACATGCACATATTTTCAACCACACGTCTGCATTATAGACACTTAATACACAATAAATAGTAATCATGCAATAATATCCTGCCTTTGTGGTTGTTTGATGCTTGTTTTTAAAAGTGATCAGGTTTGTTATTGAGCTGAGACCATAGAGGCACAAACACACACCAGAAATATGATGAAGTGAGACACAAAAGCATTGTGGCCTATTCTTACATCCGGACTTGTAATCGACATCCCAACACCGGACCTGACTGTTATCAGCACTCAGCAGAGGAGAGGGACGGAGGGAGACATGGGGGGGGAGTCAGAGAGAGACGAGAGGGAGGGGGTTGTGACAAATTATAATGACAGTAGCCTGTTTCTGCATGCTTCTCAAATGTTTCCATGTCACACAGTTCAAGATTTCAGCTGCAGTAGGTTCAGTCTTTGTGTCTCAGTAAAGGACACAGTGAAGTGTATGAGGACAATAGTTATTGTTATACATGTCCTTATTTCAATTAAACTGTGGTTAAACTTCATTATTTATATTTTTTCCAACTACTGTTAACCACTGAATAACTGATGATCAGTTTTTATGTACTTTATTTTTTTAGCTTAAGGAGCGATGTTGGTCAAGCACTTTGAATTCAAGACTCCTCAGCTGGTATCATTTCCTGGGTTGGTAGTCATTCCACTTTTGGGGTATCCATCGGACTGACATGGCAACTCCATGCACACTGCAAAGAAGTGTTGCATTTCATTTTGTGATGTGAAGCAAAGTCTGGCTTTGGAGTAAATGAAGAGGGTTAAACACACTTCTTGTTAACGTGACAATTGGAACCACAGAAAAATAAATGAACAAAAACAAAACAGATGCATAATTTCACTCTGAATCCAGACACCATAAACAGACAAAAACATACAAACAGGAGTTTTTTTCACATTCTCTCCAAAGCCTTGTGTGTCCTTTCACATCACTGTGCCCGTGGATGAAAACAGACTTGATGAAACCTTGTGAAACTGTCGATCAGATTTATTTAATTACTTATTGAAGGTGCCGGAACGCTGATCAATTATGACAGAGTAATAACATCACACAACATGTGGGTGAAGGATGGCTGTGTTTGGAGAATACACTTCAGCAAGAATACCACAGAGACATCATTAAAGAGCAGATGGGAAAAAATAAATAAAAAATACAAATACATACAAATACATACAAAGATTCAAAATACATGTTTGAAAAGTCAAGCTTGGATGCTCAAATGAAATTGATTACATTACAGTATGACTCAACTGAAATGTTGAATCAAAAAGGACTACAGCACATGCTGCCACAGCGTTCATCATTCCATTTACCTCTTACCTGCAGAATGATTCACTCCACCCATTAAAACTCCACTGAACCAGTCTGTTTCTTCCCGTCACAGGAACAGCCCGGCCTCAGTGAAGCCAACACACACACACTTTCAGAGTCACAGTAATGACCACTGTTCACTTTCATTTTCAAAAATAGCATGCACAGTTCATTCTCGTAGAGCTCAGCTGCTTTTACTTGCATTGCTGCTTGGCTTCAGCTCATTCTCTGTAATTAGCAGTGCCTGGTTTAAACCCTGTCCTCTCTTTCTTTTGAAGTGCATGCTGCCTGACTGTGTGCATGGTTGAAATGTTTTTACAGAGCTCTTTCACACTGGAGCCCGAAATAACTTTTGGAAAACGAGCTGCAGTTTTTCTGCTGGTGTTTCAGTTTACTTTAAGATAACTGAGACTATAGTAGAAGAGTGTTTTTTATTAGACACGATGGCAAATTATTCCTGATGGATGAGAGCTCCAAGCCTGTCAAAGAAAATCTATAGTTTCAAGACTTCACTCTTGTGTGCTGCTCAGGTCTTTGGGATCTGTTTTTAATGCTTAATGAAAATCATCATGTTGCCTAATTGATTTCTTTTCAACATGAAAGTCATTGACCTTTATATTAAATATGTTTAATTACCAGAGGCTAATACATGTGTGGGAATTTTTCCAACAGAATCATAACTTTGGCTGCTGTAAAATGTGACCATGTAAAAAATGAAAGAAAAAGATTTGCTGCGTTTGTTCTCTCTATCTTCCTCCTTCCTTCTGAGCATGACAACAGTGGGTTTTTAAAAAAAAAATCAAATATTTATCATATATTAAACCCCCACAGAATAAATGCAAACAAATCCATCAGTCCACACACGATGAGGCAGATAATATAGCATAATGAGCTCTCTTCTTGGTGCCCTATAGGTCGCTGTGAGTCACATGATCTCACCGCGATGCAGAAGAGGAGAATCTACAGATTTTAGCATCCTTTAAACACCATTTAATTTATCACAAAGATATTCTTATCAGGAGAGATTGAAATATCACTCCTCACTGTTTATAACATCAGATGATACGTGATAATTAATCTGTCAGAAAGACTTTGGTGTCACAAAGTCTTTGGTGTCAGAAAGTCTTTGGCGCTCAGACTCTTCAGGGAGATCGAAGGACGTCTGTCCTGAGCAGCATCAAGATATATATCCCCCCCTTGGAGTCCAGACACTGGTGGTGGTGGCTGATGACCCTGGTGAAGCTGATGAATGATGAAGTTGGTGAATCTTTGAACAGAGTCATATTTAAAAGACAGCAGCAACATGATAGGCTGACAATGAAGGTGTGGCTCTGTACTATGGGATAGATGTGACTGATGACAGTTGACGGCCGGATTTTGATAGCAGGAAAGTCTAGCCCAAGTGTCAAAGGTTTAGTCTCCCTGTATGAACCTATGCTAGAGCTTCATGAATAGAAACATTACAGAAACGTGTCTGTGCATCCATAGACCTCAGAGAATTAAACATATACACTGTTTATACTGTTTCTATTGGGATAAAGTCAACATCTTTTTATTGTTATGGCTCTATTGTTTTAAATACCCAATACTGTTGTATCGACCAGACCCACAAACATTGTGTGAAAAACCAAAACCATGAACAGAACCAATGACCCTGGAGTGAAGAGCCAGAGGAAGAGAGCAACTTCACCTCCACCAAGTTAGAGGCTAAACAAACACAGATTTCAAAGGAGCTAGGATGAAGTAGCTCATTAGCTTCTCATTAGCATTGACAAAACATATGTCTATTATGAAGAGCAGCTGTGTGTGTGTGTGTGTGTGTGTGTGTGTGTGTGTGTGTGTGTGTGTGTGTGTGTGTGTGTGTGTGTGGGTGTGGGTGGTGTCATGTCACGAATGGAATGGGAATCATGTTATGTATGTCAATGCAATTATGTCCACTATCCACCTTCAATGATCTCAATAGAGGAAGGTGGACTAGCCGGTGGTACACACACACACACACACACACACACACACACACACACCCACACACACACACACACACACACACACACACACACACACACACACACACACACAGCAGCTGTTCTTCATTGTTAGCCAGTGAATTCATGCATTTAGACACACTTCACCAAACAATATAATAAAATGTGTGCTGTGGATTTAATGAGCTCTGAATGTGCTGAAATGAAACAAGTCTCACCACCGATTGTTTCAACGTGTCGCTTTGTGACATGAAATGTGATGACATAACTTTTGACAGAGGAAATAGAACAATCGTCCTCTTTGAAGATTGCTCAAGGTTTTGCTGCTACAATCTTATCTGGTCTGATATGATCTTCTTGGTAGCTAATGGTAGCTAATGTTAGCAGACTTCAGATAAATATTCTATAGCTGACATCACAGAGGTAAGTCTGACTGTATGACTCCTATTTTTTTATCCCCCATAACATGTGAAGAGGAGGATACAGGAATAGGTTTGGTCCGTCTGTCTATCTGTCTGTCTGTTTGTATGTCTGTCTGTCTGTCACGTTTCGTTTTGGGAGCATAACTCAAAAGTTCTTATTTATAACAGCCACTTCATGTTGTGGCTGTTATAAATAAGAACTTTTACCATTTAGGTTTTTTTCTTTTTTGTATTTATTTGTTTGTTTGTTTGTTTGTTTGTTTCTAGGGTTAGAAGTTGAATTTAGTCTCATTGTGTGAGTGGATTTGTCTCAGATGAGGGTTATGTACAAACTTCTCATAAACTGCAGAGGTTCTATTTGATGTTTTGGGATGTTTAAGCATTTTTATTCATTATCTTTTTAATGTTAACAATTTTAATTTTTCTCAGAAATGCAATTAACAAGAGTTTGGGCAACTTATTGATGACACATCAAGTTAGTTTTCTAGAATAAAAACATACATTAGATGAGGATATTGTATTTTATGTTGACTAACTATGGATAAGGTAAATAATAATAAACACTGGAAGAGAGCCCATTGACACAGGATCATATCTGTGTCCCTCAGTCATGATCAGGTCAGGAACAGACTTCAGACTTTCTTCAATAAACACACCCATGATGGGGGTCCTGAGTGTTTCATGGTTATTATTAGTGGTGTTAACTTTGTGTTTTAGCATGTAATTGAACACAATTGTTTTATCACAGTTGTATACACATGTGATTGTATACACAGTAAATAAGATACAGTGTCAAAAGAACAAAGATACAATCATTGCAGCAGAACTTAAGGCAAACAGACAAACATGTTTACATGTTAAATACATGCTCCATACTGATCTGCACCAGCTGCCCGATCTGTTCTGCACAGGAGTCAAAGAGGTCCTGTCAGTCAGAGAAGGAGGCCGCTGATGTGCCTGTTCAAAATGATTGTAAAATTATAAGACAAAAAAGTGTATTAATATGTATAAAGGAAAATTCTGTGGTCATTGAGTACATTTAATTCAATAAATAATGTGTAAAGGGGGTGGCACGGTGGCACAGTGGGTACTGCTGTTACCTCACAGCAAGAAGGTCCTGGGTTCAAATCCCACCGTGGGCCTGGGACTTTTCTGTGTGGAGTCTCCATGTTCTCCCTATGTCTGTGTGGGTTCTCTCCAGGTTCTCCACCAAAAACATGCAGTAGAGGTGAATTGATGACTCTAAACTGACCGTAGGTGTGAATGGTTGTTTGTCTTTCTATGTGATGAACTGGTGAGTTGTCCATGGTGAACCCCGCCTCCCACTCAAAGTCAGCTGGGATAGGCTCCAGCCCCCCTGTGACCCTACACAGGATAAGAAGTTACAGAAAATGGATGATGATGATTTGAAAGATTGAGCTTTTCATTATCAGTCATTCACATCACAGGTAGTTTTGAACAGGCACATTTGTGGTAATACTCTTTAATACAGATCAGGTGACAGGCTGTTTGCTTGACCTTTTGTCAGCAGGATTTTGGAGCCTCTGGCTACCATTGCAAGACATCACCTTCTTATCTGGAGCAATAACATTAAATAACATTCAATAACATTCAAGCCAACACTCACACACCGATGGGACATCATCGAGAAAAACGTGAGGTTCAGTATTTTTCCAAGGACACTTTGACATGTGGACTGAAGGTGGCCAGGGATCAAACAACCAACCCTCCAATGAGTGGACGACCGCTCTGCCTCCTGACTGCTGGAATGGTGTGAATTCAGACATCAGACCTGCAGCTCTTTATGCATCCATGACACAGACAGAGACAGTGATGTAACTTGGTTGCTATGTTTTTAGCCTTTAGTCTGTCACTGTCTGGGGGCAACAAGCCAACGACCCAAAGAAAGGCTGATGTACGGAAACATCTCAAACACAGTGAAATAATATCAAGAGGAAAATACCGGCCCATGAAGGGGTCTCTGCAGATACCAGCACACACTAGTCGGTCAGAAGTGATGATGTACAACCATATGGTGAAACACTTTAAAGCTTCTAACTGAGGAGAGACTGACGGGGAACTCAGTGTTATTACATGTCTGCAGTTACCAATGGTGGCCAAAGTGACATCATCTTTGTGCTGCCCTGCTGGGCTCATATGTGGCATCATCAGTGTGCAGCAATCTGCATGTCTCACACCTACAGCGGCTGATTGCACCATCTGTGCTGTGACAAATGCACATGCACAACTCCATGGGGATGGGCTGTGTGGTTGTGTGGAGGTTGTGTAATGATGCATGTGTTTTTAAGGAAGAGTTTGAAGTTGTGTGCAAATGTAAGTGCATATGTGAATGTGTGTGAGAGTGTTTCTGCTCCGCTCTAGTTCATTCAGCTGTATGAGAGCTTTAAATAGAATGATGAAAGCATCGTCCTTGTGGTGTTTTTCTCTCTCTCTCTCTGTGTGTGTGTGTGTGTGTGTGTGTGTGTGTGTGTGTGTGTGTGTGTGTGTGTGTGTGTGTGTGTGTGTGTGTGTGTGTGTGTGTGTGTGTGCACATGACCTGATAATAGGTTTCCTCCAGAGTCCCTGCAGAATGTAAAGCTGGCCAGGGTAACATGTCTGCCCTGAGGAAGCACCTGGTCAAACGTAATATATGCTGTGTTCGCCTGCAGCAGCTGCAGCTAACGTTAGCATGTCTGCAGCCAGCGCTGCTCTTGACCTGAAACCTCCTTGAATGGCAAAACTTTAAGGCATCAACAGCTTCATGGGCATCATCGTGTAATTAATTAGCTAGCTGGGTTGGAGATGACTGGCTTTTTTCACTGTGTTGGATGACCTCATGTTAGCCAAACTGAAATCCATTCTGTTTAGTATATCTGTCTGAAACCTGAGTAAGAAACCAATAGTACATGAATTGCATACTTTTTATGGGGACATATGCATTCACTGTAGCAGTGATGACAGCTTAGAGACAAGCTGCTGTGTCTTCTTCTGTGAATAAGTTTATATTATTTTTTTATTTATCTCAATACCAGAGAGATAGTCCATCACTTTATTATTTTAGTCCAGTTATCAGGGCTGAGTAAAGTCTGCAGAGAGAAAACTGTTTCTCCAGCTGCTCCAAGATCTGTAAATAGCTTCCGTCTTTGAAGCAATGCAGTGTTGTTGTTTTACACCTCAAATTAAATTGTTGTTACCACACTGAGACTAGAGGAAAAAGGTTTTGGTATTGGTACCAAAGTCCAGGTATCGATACTGGTACTAGTAAAGTGAATGGTACCCAGCCATTATTTTGAAAACTGTATACCAGTCTGTGTCTCTTCATTCAGATGAATGCTGTCCACCCTGAACATACACCAACCTTTCCACTCCTCCTGATTTGATTGTAAAAAGTCTTAATAATCGACCTTGTTTCAGCTGGAGATGTGAACACATGGCATACATATATGCTTTGTTGTTCCATTGGGCTAAAGGGACACTGACTTCCTGTTCTCTTAATAATACATGTTGGCAACAACAAGCTAAAGGTTTAGCAGCCAAACATCTGCCATGATGGACGGTGGATGGTTGAGCTTCAGTACGTAACAAACAATATGGATGTTTTCTAGATGAGGACTTACCATTAGTAGCAGCTGTTTATTAACCTCCTTTGTCTTTCAGTCAAGTTTGAGTTTTAAAGTCAACATTTTGGATCAGACATAATAACAGAACAATCATAAACACCATGAATAAACTACCTCAAGTCCAGGTTACAGATAAATGTCTGAGGTGTAAATGTTGATTCATAATAGCTGAAGCTTGTGATCTAAGAGCCCAAATACTGCCTTTTTGGGACGTCCCTCTGCATTTCATTCAGAAGGTATTATGTTTTTATGTACAAACACATCCACGTCAGTGTGAGACCAGAACAACTGCACAACAGGACGTATTTTAGAAGGCAAGAAAGTCCTTAGAGTGGTGGAGGTCAGGGCTGAGTGAAGCTTTCAGACTGTAACCTTCCATTCATTAATACATGAAGCAATGAGCAACTAAACAATCCACTATTTGTCAGCTATGGTCAGATATAAAAGTCCATAATCATAAGATGTTTAAGTTTTGACTGGAGCTCTTTTAATGCCATCATTTTGTCCTCTAGTCTGCCAGGTTTAATGGTCCTTCTGGACAATTAGTGTCAACTGCTCTCATCCCAGGTTACAACGATTTGTCACGTCTGTTTAGTGTCTGTGTGCGACTTTCTTTTAAGTGGTTAACTTCTAACAACACTTTCTCGGCACAAACACTCCATAGTTTAGTCTTAGGAAAAGATCTGGGACATCTGGTTTCACAGGGGACACAAATTGTGGTCTCCTGGGTGAAAGGTTTGTGTGTGACACTCAAACCCAACCTCCACGCTTTTTGGGTCTGTGATGCTAATTCGTCTGATCATCTCATACTGATGATGTTTGCATTGGAGCTACATTAAAACCTGGTGCGTCTCATCCAGACAGTAGTAATAACTCATTTCCCTTACATTTAAATAGGAAGTCTGAAAATGTATAATTTACATTTTCATTGGCTGATTTCACTTAAAACGTTTGCTACATTTGGATGGAAAACAAAATACTGGCCCTTGGATCTGTTTAGCCTCAGAGACTATCACTAGCCTGCTAATTAGTTTCTCTGTGGTTAAGACCAATAGAAAATGTTTGAATGAACAAGCACAGAAAATATAAAAGCTTTATGAACTGTTTTTCACAGCTGCCTGAACATGATGTATTTAGAGTGAATGTAACAGCAGAGACCAAACAGGCCATTCAGACAGCAGATATTGTGGATTATTGTTCTAATTAGTGTGTTTTTTTTAACTTAACAGATGGCAGTGTGCTGCTCTCATCTGCCCATGTGTTTCCAGCTGACATATGCATTAAATAATCATGTGTTGATCCAAAAGTAGACCAGTAACACACGCTCTTCATTCAGTCTGCAGTTGGTCGGCTGGGCCACTAAAAAACTGATGTACTGTGTTATGAAACGCAGCAGGCAGCACCTTCTCAAACTCGCTCTGCTCTGTTTCCTGTGTTACCTACTCTGGAATGGTGACATCATATCTTCATTACATCCACCAGAGAGGTTGTTTTTGATGGTGTTTGTTTGTTTGTTTGTTTGTTTGCAGATTACTCTAAAAGTTATGAATGGATTTTAGATGACATTTTTTGCAGAGGTATGTTATGGCCCATGGAACAATCATTAGATTTTGGTGGTGATCCGGATCATCATCTGGATCCAGGCATTTTTAAAGGATTCTTTACCTTTGTGGGGCAATTACAAGATTTTTGTTTGATTTTCTAACTTCATGAATGTCTACTGTTCAATTCTGCTGCATAAAATTACATGATGGCCTCCCCATAATAAGGATAATAAGAAAGAAGGAGAGGAAGGGAGAGTCTAGTTATATATGGATGGAGGGCCCGCCTCATGTTACCCCTCCACTGATTGTAAACATGAAGTTAAGTTTACTCGTCAGGATTAGTTGGCCCACAAGGATCCTAAGAAAAAGTTGGTACACTTTCTCATCGTGATATTCTGTTTTCTGATACTGTATCACTTTTTAATCAATAGTTTAAATGCACAGATTGGTGGCTGTGGTTGATTTCGTGTTGTAACAGTGTTATCATTTATCTTTAGCCATTTGACTCCACTGCAACCTAACAATCTCATCCAAGACAAGCAGTTAGCACATATTGCTGGCCCAAACACGAAGAACACAGTCCTTTGAAACAATATGTTACCTTGTATAAGTATTGCGATAATTCCTGTATCGTGATATGTATCATATCACCAGATTCTTACCTATACTACCCCGATCACCCCGTTGTACAATGCCTCTGTGTCTCTGGAGGAGCTCTGTCTCTGTGTTAGTCTAAGACAATAACCCTGATGATGTCATAGTGATCAGAGGTATTCATCAGGGTCAGACTTGAGATGACACATTTATTTTCATTTTCATACATGAAGAGACGTGTTCTCATAAGGGTCTAATGAAAAGATGTAATTATAGGAAATGTAGCCTCCAGTGTTTCTTTAGCTTATAAGTGGCTAAATGTCTGAGGTGAAAGAACTTTGGAAGAAATAAAAACAGAAGAAATGGAGGAGGGAAGAAGTTATGCCACAGGAGCACATGGGCAGAGGAAGAGACGAGGGGTTTAATATTGATATATGGTCCAACAAAGAAATCAAAAGTCAACTGGAAAAAAAAAACTTCAATGCTGAAACTTTCATTTGTTTTCCTAAAGTATATGAGGACATGAGAGAACAGGAGAGCAATGCCACCTGATGGTAATGAAGCTGCAGCAGCATGTAAAGGTGCACAATGCCATCAGAAACAGTGGTGCATCTACATATGAGAGGGACCATTTTTCTTTTTATGATGATCTGGACAGAATTCTTTCATAGTTCATCAGTCCTCATTATTACAGTACATCTAATCCCATTAAAACACTACAATCATATGAAGTAGGACACAAAATCATAATGCAGTGTTGAAAACAATGAATGACTCTTCAGAATGATGAATTCATTCTGTTGGTAGTAATACCATCATAATAATAATCTAATAATAATGATAATAATAATAATAATAATAATATAGTGGTAACAATATGAATCGGGTCATTCATTTTTCTCCATTCAAATGAAAAAGGCTATCCGTCGGTCTACACGCTAATCAATATCAAGCATAAGGAGACACAGCCCACGTAGATGATGACAACAGGATTTACACGTTTCATGAAAAGCTTTTTAGAGCACATTTTGAATGTGAAACCAGAAATAACCAGATCAAACATATAGAATGTAGCAAAACGGCACAGCGTGACTCTGCACTGTTTCCACATTAGCAGCAGGTTTACTTCAGGTGACCAAGCCGAGTTGGCAGCATAGTCCAAGCAGGAGCCTGAAAGTAAATGAGTGTTCATCCACTCATCACCTTGGCAACATGAAGCCATAATGTGTTTGAAATGTGTTTAGTTGGTGTGCAGGCAGTGCACATGCAACCAATGCACCTATATATCAATATGTGGTCATATCTAAAGTACATGCAGTGATTTTAATGAACTCCTTTGCTGCTTTGAATGATCTCTCAGTAATCACTCTAAGTTGTGTTATTGTGCTGCATCAAATTTAGGAAAGTGCTGTAAACCCTCCCAGAGTGACAGGATACAGCGAGGCCAGATAAGACTTATGAGTGTATGGGTGCGTGGTGTGAGGGCGTGGTGAGTGGTGGTGGGGTTTAAATCCACCAGATTAAGGATGTTGTGTAATAGTATGTGGGCCTGTGCTCTTTGAGAATGACATGTGCTCTGTGTGGGGATTTTCCTGTGGATGGAATGGGGGGGGGGCCTTCAGTGCTCCTCTGGTGCCCAGGTGTCTGTTCTTAGCTCAGGAACATTTTTTATTGAATTACACTGGAATTACGGAAAAAAAGACAAACTGCCCTCAGCACTCAGGTTTTTTTATTCAAGAGCAAAGTTGTAGGGTGGATTCGGTGCTAATAAAATTGAACTGAACTGAAAATGGTGTGAGGTGTATGGAGCTGGTGTAACGTAGGTTAGCCTAACTTAGCAAGGCAAAGCTCAGTCATGACATGGATGTAATGATGTCATTATAAACTCTATACGGCAACCGAAGTGTTTCTGTGATGATACCAGCATGTAGCAAAAGAGGCTTAAATTTCAATTAAGCTTCAGTCCAGCATTCATTGGACAGAATGTATTACTGCTGTTCAGAGGACAGTTTCTTATTATTTGTCACTTCGTGAAGACGTGTCAGGCATGTCTGTTGTAGGATGGGACACTTCTCTGAGTCACCCCCGCTTTGTTAGGGTATGAGGGTAACTTTACTGAACTCTGGTGAAACTTGTCTTTTTACATCCAGCTCCATAGAGTACAGGGAGTCCAGAGATAACTGTGTGCTTCTGCAGGCGAGTGACACTGATGTGAGGTGATAGGTCTATCAAGTAGCTTCTCTCTGAAGCCACAGAGCTTTAATTCAATCAGCAATTTACGTGAGATCAGGAGATCAGCCCATCACTGCAGAGAAGTTCCAACATGAGTGCACTGCTGAGGCTGGAGCGGTCACACACATGTAGGCTCTGTGTGTGTGTGGACACGTGAAATGTTTGCACTTTATGTTCATCCACCAACTGTACACAAACTCCTCTTTACATCCCTTTCTCTCTCTCTCTTCCATCAGCAGCAAACAGTAAGCTCGTCCTCTAGTGGTTAGTTGGTACTACTACATGCTCATAGCTTTAGTGGTGAGGATTAGAAGGATTAGATATTTAGCAAAATCTCCCCATGCTGCTGTAAATAGACAGATGGGTGTGTCCCCCACCCTCCCCCAACACACAAACACACACACATAAACACACACACACACACACCAGCCTCTCTGTTGCCATGCCCGGCCACCACATAACAGCACAGATGAGAGACAGATGTTAGTCTGTGTCGGACTTTATTCCAAAATAAGAATATCCACAGATTGAGAGTATTTATATCCTAATATTTTATGTTTTTGTTTTTTAATCATGGAAAATAGGTTTGATTTGTTGACATAATGTTGATTGTTTTACAGTTGACATCTGAGGTATTTAAGTAACTGATGAAAAACGAACAAGAGTTAATGAGTAAAGAAATGTC
>CM075203.1:21708396-21725896 GCA_037577475.1 Chaunax sp. Z400 | reverse complement strand
ATGGTTGCAAGCTCTGGAGAATTTAGTTAAGTGAGTTTTAATTTAGATTATTTATCTAGATTTAGTCCCTGCATGTTATGATTAACCCATATCACCCCATGCACAAAATGTTACATATAAGTAAATACTAATGGAAACCAATGGCTGCCTGAAACATTTGAAATCAATCTGAAAACATACAGTCACAGTCATTCATAGGAATGTCCCTCTTCAAGGTCTTAGCGTTCTGTCACATTCATGGCCATAAAAAGATTGCAAAAAAGATTTTTTAGATGTTTCATAAGCTCTCGAGTCAGTAATTGAAAAAGACAACTGTACTTATGGCCTGTGATCCAGACTCATTATTGCCTTTTGTATTTGGACTCACATGGCTGCTCAATTAAAACACTGAGCACATGTAGACGTTCACAGAGGTGTTTAAAGCTGTTTGTTATCTTAAACAGCTGTCTATGCTGAATCGTGTTCTGTCAGGTTGTAATAAGATCGTATAACTACTACACCCCTGTAATAAACACACAGAGAACTATTAACTAACTGCATATTCATATGGGATGAGGTGGCACCTCTCTCTGAAGCTGACATGTATCTACTACTAATCTGTAAAAAGAAACATGTTTTGAAAGAAAATTCCTTCTGGATATTTTTTTTTGTATATTCTTTCTGATTCTACAGATTTAATAATGCGTGATAAATGAATATGCACTTGCACCATGAATGGCTTAATTCAGATTCTTTTGCCAGCTAATTAGCCCACCGAAGATAATACTTATAGGCTACTCAGGCATGCTATAAATTACAATATTTCAGTGCATGAAATTAGTAAATAATTTATGCTATGAAATTGTTATCTTTGTATTCTTAATATTAGTGATGATACTCATGAATATGTTGGGCAATTACTGCCAGTAATGATAAATAAAGATCCTGTAAGTCATTATAATGAAAAACTCTATCTACAATATTGACTTACTCATCTCAAAATAATGGCTTACTTATCTCACGATATTGACTTAGTTGCTTAAAAAAAAAGAAGAATTTTCAGAAAGTAAATAATTTATATCAAAAGCCACATTTCTCAAAACTTTGAGTTAGGTGTATAACATTGCCATCATTATTAAGTCATCATCATCCCCTGCCACAAACAAAGTAAGGAGGGGGATATCGTCTGTCACGTTTTGTTATGTTTTCTTTCACTTAACTTTCTACACACAACAACCAAGCAGTGAAGTGGTTTCTTTTGCTATTTAGGGACTTTTGTCATTTTTATTTTTTCTGTTTCCATGTTTATAAGTTGACTTTAGGCTCATTCTGTGAGTGAGTTGTCTCAGATGAGGGTTTCCAGGGCATAACTCAAAAACTGTTGAATATTTTTTCACAAACCTTTCTGTATACATATTCCATGGACTGGGGAGGTGCCTTTTGATATTTTTGAAAAATCAACATTTTCTCAGCTATGCAATTAACAAAAATTACAATTAACAACTTAAATCACTTCTTTTTAACTATCTTGATGATTTCATGCCTTTTTTGAGAAAGTTTCCTATTAACATGGCTCAGAGGATCTTTGTTCTCATCACTTTGGCCGGAGAGGGTTTCCATACATTTATAATGGTTTAAAGTTATATCGCAAATTTTTTATTGCATTTACTGTTAAGTTGTATGTGTTCAAGATATATTGGTTCCAATGGGTTTTTAACATCATTTTGTAATTACAGAATATTCGGTCTGGTAGTTTTACAATCCTAAAGCGAACACTTAAATTACACCATTATTTTGAAGTCCAATTGCGTTGTTTCCGGTGCTATCGTGTCTGAATCGGGCGGTGACGTTGTGCTGTAGCGATAGGGAGAGGCGGAACAATCAGTTCGACCTAACAGGAGATGAAATAAATACCCACAATGTTGACAACAGAGTGGTTAAAAAATTGTGGATTATGTAAGTACAAAAATAAACAATATATATAAAAAAATTTTATAGTAATTTTTAGATATTTTAAATCGTGGAAGGCTATCTACTCTAGCTTTAATTACGCCTTTATTTTGAAGTCGAATAACCAGACTTCCGGCGCTATTGTGTCCTAATGCGGCCGCGAGACGCTGCGAGTAGCGGGACTGTTTATGTTGTAGTGTAGAGGGAGAGGCGGACCGTCCAGCCTGTCAGGACTGAAGCCGCTATTAACGACAGAAGTCTGGACTATAGTTCACCATGTTGACAGCAGAGTAGGCTGTAAATATTTCTGTTTTCCGGTTTCACCAACCACACACTGAGAAGAACCCAATGAATGGAGTTGCCTTTTGCCTTGTTGGGATTCCACCTCTCTCAGACACTGAAGTAAGTCAAAACTGAATTTATCCATTGAGTAATTTTCCTCCTCTCATCTCTCTCTCCTTTTAACTCATTATATAATTCCATTTGTTGTGTTTTATTCTATTGCATTTCTAAGTTTCTTCTTTGAATTTTTTTTCTCGGACGCCAACTCCTCTGTTGACATAAGCTTATGTTCGAGGTGCTAATCTTCACTTTAGCTAAAGTGTATGCTGTCAGCCTGTGATAAGCGAATATATGTTTAGTGTGTTTGTATAACGTCTCTATAACACAAACGAACTTTTACAGACCCTTAAATGAACTGTGTGAAAGGAACACTACATTTCTTTTAATGACAGTATTTTGTTTTCATCATCCAAACCCTCACAGCCTTTACTTGTATCATAGTCACAGCATAGGTGTCAAAGTGCGTCTTCACATTACATCAGTGTTCGTTTAACTGCTAGCATAGCTTCAGCATCAGACCCTCCAGATACACACCCTCCATGTCTTGGGAGTGTCTTATTGGAGATGCACCGTCTCCATGTCTTATGCGACAAAGTGCAAACTGCAGGCTGGTCAACCGTATATTATTAATTTTAATTCATGACAAAGTGATGACTGTAAAACTGCACCGTTGTTAAAGTAGACTGAGGCCATTGCTACATTCCCCTGCACAACACAAATCTGTGCATTTTCAAAGGCGAATACAATAATGATAGTTTGGCACAGGAAAAAGCTGATAGCAGATTAATCGGCTGATATCAGCCCTCCATCCCTGTGGAAAAATAAAAAAGTGAGACGAGACCACAAACCTCTGCCAAGGCTGAGCATTACCTCCAACAAGTCCCTTCCCCCCACAGCAACAGCTATATTTAGATTGTTTCACATTGAAAACAAACACCTATAATGTTGATCTGTCCATAAGTTTTGACTGAGGGAAAATGGTTGTTTCAGAAGAGTCATTATTTCCTTTTCTGCTGGATTGATTCTTCCCAAGAGTTCATTTAATCACCTGTTCCCATGCCTAAAATGTCTCATAAAAGTTCCATGCAAATCTCTCTAACCTTTTGATGTAAATGGCAGCCTTCAGGGTTCTCCCAATTTTAAAGAAAGTGGGGGAAAAAAATCATGGATCCACATATTTTTTATACAGATCTACTCAAAAATCCAATGGTTCCTTCATTGGGACAACATCCTCACTCCCACCCAAAAATGGGGGAAAATGCTTTATTTTACAATGTTAAGAAAAAGTGGGAAAAAATTCCTGACATACGCCAACCCTTCACACGGAGTTTAATTAATAATTAATAATTAGTCTGTGTGGGTTCTCTCCATGTTCTCCCCATGTCTGTGTGGGTTCCCTCCAGGTTCTCCTCATGTCTGTGTGGGTTCCCTCCATGTTCTCCCCATGTCTGTGTGGGTTCCCTCCAGGTTCTCCCCATGTCTGTGTGGGTTCCCTCCATGTTCTCCTCATGTCTGTGTGGGTTCCCTCCATGTTCTCCTCATGTCTGTGTGGGTTCCCTCCATGTTCTCCTCATGTCTGTGTGGGTTCTCTCCAGGTTCTCCAGCTTCCTCCCACCACTAAAAACATCAGTAGATGAACTGGTGACTCTAAACTGACTGTAGGTCTGAATGTGAGTCTGAATGGTTGTTTGTTTTTCTATGTGATGAACTGGTGACTTGTCCAGATGAACCCCGCCTCCTGCCCAAAGTCAGCTGGGATAGGCTCCAGCCCTCTGTGATCCTACACAGGATAAGAGGTTACAGAAAATGAATGAATGAATATTAGAGATGAATCGCTCTATCTCTATTCTTTAATAACTTGAAGTCAGATTCAGTTCTCCAACACAGCCCATGCCTCTCCACAATGGATCATATGCTGTATTCTGGAAATAATGGAATAGTTTCTCCATGATTTCAGGGAATGCAGCACATATTTGTGCCCCCATTGAAGAGATGATGGGGTACGGGTGGGTGGGCAGAGAGACAATAAGAAATTGGGCTGGAATGCACATATTTCCATATACCAACCCACATATGCACAGACAGAGACAGAAGGCACATTGTAGCTGTTAGTCTTCACTCAGTGGAGACACATTTCAGAAATATCCTCCTACTTTTAACAACACAATTAACACTGAGGTTGAACCTAATGCATATTAATGAGGGCTGTTACTAATCTTGGTTCTGGTATGTTTTCTCTCGTCACTTTGATCACTGCATCACACAGAACTTTGTTCTTTGCTTGGAGCGATGAGCTATTTTCTCCACTCTCTGCGTGGTTTTCATATTATTCACAGCTTATTACTGTGGGATTGTGTCATGGCCCAGTTAACATCAGGGTCATGGCTGGAATTTTTAAATTAAAGTTACATTCTGAGACATTTCTGTGTAGTATTTAGTACTGTAATTGCCCCTTTTCGCTGCAAAGTACCAGCTCGACTCACCTTGCTTTTTTCCCCATTTCCACTAGTTAAAAAGAACCTGGTTCTACTTTTTCAGTACCAGCTCTGCTGCGGTTCCAAGTGAGCTGAGCAGATACTAAAAGGTCACGTGAAACATTACAGACCACTGATTGGTCAATGCCCGGCACACACTGAGTACATGCACAGCACAAATCAATGGCCTCCACGCTCAAACAGAGAAGCTACTTTAGCGACCGTAACTTTTATTTATTGCAGCTGCTACACTGAGGAGGTGCAGACGCTCCTGTCTTACACAGCTGATGAGAGGATCACCAGAGGGGGATGAGAGATGTATGTCATGTTAAAGACTACGCCACCGGCTTGTTTACTCCTTCCACAAACAGAAACGCAAAAACAGCACTTTTAAGTTTTAGAATGAACACAACCAAAACATTAAGGCTTGATTTTGAATGTGACCAGCGTGCAGAGACCTCAGAACCTATGACCATCATGCTGCACACAGGTGTCACAGCTAACACTGGAAAGCACCACCTTGTGCTGATCAGCTATATCCCAGGGCTCCTGCTAACTAGCTGCATGCTCCTGGTTCTCTCCACCTCCACCTGAGAAATACTAGTTCAGTCAGTTTGCATGTAATTAACCCAGTTTAGTCTCGTACACCAGCCTGGATAAAACGGAAACCTACCCAACCCTGCTTGACATTGTGGTGCCACTTGGGACTACATAGTGTGGCTTCGGTCCTCTCATTGTCCTGAAACCACAGCAGCTCATCCGTCGTGTCGATCTTGTTGTCTTATCTTGTTGACGGCCCTTTTACAAGCTTCTGGAGATGAGTGTGGTAAAGTGGGTGAAAAGTTGAAGTTGCTCTGCTTGTTTCTGGTGTCTTTCTTGGGTTGCAGCTAGCAGCTGAGTCCTCACATGTGTTGTGGTTGTAGAGTGAGACAACTGCTTTTTACAAAGTCTGCAGCCTAATCTCTGTTGGTCACAAGTGAAACTACTTCTGCTCTGTCCAAACAAAAGTTTGACTTTAGAATAAAGTGACAGCACTATGTGATTGTGTGCAACATGATGGTCATAGGTCCAGGGAGAGAGCTCTGTGCAGGCTGGTCAAAGAGCTGGCTGTTACACATTCTGCAATTAACAAGTATTTTCATTGTTGATTAATAAACATCACAGTTGTTTTCTCTATTAATTAATCAGCTGGTCTATATTAGGGATGGTCCTAACAACATATTTCCCTGACATTTAAATGGGTTTAAATTAAGACTACTCTAAAAGTAAGAAATCGCATTAATACAACCATAATGAGTTTAGTGACTGAGTCGTGTTTCTGCTGCAGACTAGTGAGGGTTTCAATGTTTACATGACTAGTTGATTAGTGCACATCCCTTCTCTATAAAATGACAAAACAGTGATAAATGTATACTTGACCTCCTCATAGAATCAGCTTTCTTCTTAAAGATTCTCCTGTCAGAGGGAGCAATGATGACATCTCTGGAGAAGCAGTTGTGTAACGTAAACGAAATGACTGATGAAGTTTCCATAGCGATCTGCTTACTTTGCAGGGAGAAAACAAGAAAACAGAAGGAATGTGTGAGGATGAGGAATTGGTTGGGAAGACGTGGTCAACACAGGTTGAAAACTGGAGGGGAGATTTCTACTGTTGATTTGATGTCTGTCAAGCTAGCATTAGCCTAAAAGGCTGAAATGTTTACTGTTGCTCGGCTGTTGCTATAGTGATCTCGCTCAGAAAGTACTGACGGAATCATCCAGATTTTAACTCTTAATATCAAACATGTTTGAAAATCACTGGGGTGGCCCTGGTTATCATGAGTAGACTGGGAGGAGTAAGACGTCACTATCTGAGCCCAACATCAGGACCGACCGAAGCTCCAGACCAGATCTCTCCTCCGGTTGTTGGGAGGGTGAATCGGGGGGGCCAGATTGGGAGGGTGAATTGGGGGGGATAGGCCAGATTGGGAGGGTGAATCGGGGGGGGATAGGCCAGATGCTCCTGTAGTGTGAGCCCAGCTTTACACACAGTGAAGTCATGATTAGTCCTACTCTGTAGACCCCCTCCCAGCAGATTCTGTGTGTTCAGTGGAGCAGGCTCCCCTGGCCTTATATGTCTTGGGCCAGGATCCAAACGTTGCCCTCAGCTCTGGCAGTACAGGGTAAGTAGTTTGTGCTGGTTTCACTTCACATGAGGAAAACACTAACATTTCAGAAGAGGCTTATTTTAATAATTCATGAGGTATTGATAGAACACACTATAACAAACTTGATGACATTCCTCTCTCATCACTGAGTCATGTCAGTCTGTGTTGCACTTCCTCTGTATTGATCCTCCATTGATAGTTAGAATGCTACTGACCCCTGTAGAGGGGGGCTGTAGTTCATGGTCACCTACACAACAGCGATGATGGAGATAATAATGATGCACTCACACTGCATTCACTCGTTAGCTCTGTAGTCCTAAAGTGCACTCACATGATTTACAGTGAATCTAATGGAAAAGAGGGATGATGTGGTTTGTTGTGATGGTCCTAACAGTTACATTAAAGCTATAGAGTGCTGATACAGTTGTCTGACTCACGGGTCAGTGAGGCTCCAGACGGGGATAGAAACTACAGTGACTGTGATCAGTGTAGTGTTACTCATGTTTTCCTCTTTGACTACATATGCATGTGATGGTGTCTCCTCACAATAGGCACAGTCAGTGTGTGTGTGTCGGGGGGGGGGGGGGGGGGGGTGGAGTGACAGGGAGCAAATTAGCCTCTACAGATGGGGAACATTCATTGTTGTGTGTTTTTTTTCATACTTGAAGGCTCTAACTATTGCAGAGTGGGGGCCGATTGGTGGGTGGGGTGTGTGTGTGTGTGGGGTGAGGGAGGGGGACAGGCTGGGAGACTTGCTGTGAAATTTGTGACAATGGAGCTCTGCTAAGCTGTGTATGCTACGTGTGTGTGTGTGTGTGTGTGTGTGTGTGTGTGTGTGTGTGTGTGTGTGTGTGTGTGTGTGTGTGTGTGTGTGTGTGTGTGTGTTTGAAAGACAGGAATGATGTGGGTAGATACTGTGTGGGTCAAGGTTAAAAGGTCAAACATGAGACCAGCAGCCTTGTTTAATTCTGGTGTTTCCCACCTTAAGACATGGAGGAAAGGTGTGTGTGTGTGTTTGTGTGTGTGAGTAAGAAAGAGAGAAAGAGAGAGAGAGAGAGAGAGTTACATGCTGGAGCACTCTTCCTCCTATGGTGGGTTGCTCAGGAATGTGTTGTTGATTACTCTGCACCAATGAGGTGATGTGTGTGAGGGACAGAGTAAAAACAGTCAGATGTGGTAAAACAGGGAAACAGTGAAAAGTCTGTTGGGTCAGTCAGAGCTGATGAAACAGATTAAAGCAGAGAAAAGTGAAGAGGGCTGGAGCTCAGGCAGGATCAGGTGCAGCTAAATGCTGCTGCCGTCTGCTCTTATGTCCATGTGTGTATGTGTGTATGTGTGTGGATGGCTGTGTGCCCCCCCCCCCTACCCTGCCAACCCAGAAAGCTCCAGCTGGATCTCTCTGGGGAAGATCTGACCCCATCTGGGTACCCAGCTGCTGATTTGTGCTGATGGGATCAGGTACCATCGTGCAGCCCTGAGACCCCACTGACTTTCTGGTGATACAGGGTTTTACCATACTATACTACCATACTTACCATGTCATTTAGCAGAATAGAGAGGTGGTCCTTGGAATGGTGGAAGAGGTGATGACATTTGAATCACATGTGCAAGGTGCACATCCAAGACTTTTTATGTAGCCTTGGCTGAGGAATGCAGTCTCTGATTGTCTATTTTTTTTGTTTTTATGTTTTTTTGGTTTGTTGGTTTGTTGGCAGGATTAAACACACAAACCCACTCACTGACATCCATGAAACTTGGTGGAAGGAGAACTGATTACATTTTCGTACAGATCTGGATGTTGCTTTCTTTAACATCACTGGATAAGATATTTTCCAGGCATAAAAACTACTAAACTGATTGTGGAGGATTTGAGGAATGGCTCATGCAAGCTAAAAATATTCCATTGCATTTATTTATTTTACCATTTGAGAGACCGACACCTTCCATAATTGATTACCTCCACCCTCCCGTCTACTGACAATCACATGCGCTCTGCAAAGAAAACACAACATCCCTCCTGTAAAAGCCTGTTTAATGTCGACCTTGTGCTGTTGTTTTAAGCTTGTATAAGTGGACCTGGTTGGTGCAGTGTCATTTTGTACCACGCTGGTTTCAAATGATTGATTGGTTATGTCATTAACAACTATCCTCCTCCACAAGAGGCTCACCTGCTGTTCTGGAAACAGAACCACAGGTGAAGAAATCCAAGACACTTCATACAACATCCTGCTGACACAGACAAACACAAAGAGGTTGGCGGGGCAAGCTGGTGTGTGTCCATTTAAAGACCAGAAGTATAGGGGTATAGGGTAGTTTGGTGCAGCCGATTTATCAGCCAATATCTCTCCATCCTGCACCCCCGTGGAAAAAAAATCATCACTGATCAAAGTGTGACTTTAACTTTAAGTGTGACAATCTGTGTGGGAGTCTTTTTATTTTTTTGAGCTATTATTTTTCCTCCAAGTCAGTAAAAGCATTTAACTGATGGTGGAGATGGTCAGCAAAAAACATCCTGATTGGTCAATCATCACATGAAGTAAAATGTTCCTGACACTCAAACATGTTGTGATGACACTGATCAGTCAACATACAGATAATATAATAATCAACACTTAATGGAAACCCATCAGGATTATAATTATAATCATTTATAAATATGTTGACTTGGCCTATGAACTCATAATTGGACCTATGATACAATAGTCTACATAATCTGCACACAATAATAATAATCTCTCACTGCTGTAAGACTAGAACAGAGTACAGGTTTAAAATCTGCTGTTCAGAGTGAAACGCTGTGATGAACCTACACTGAGGAAAGCCGTGCCTCTGCTGAAGCCTGGTTGAAGCCGTTTGTTTTAAGGATGAGTAACATCAAAGATGAGAGCGTCGTCTGCCAGCCTCTGATTTAATCATTTCCACATGTTTCTGAGCTAAACACAGATCCTAGAATAGACTTGTCTGAGTTGTCAGCTCAGTGGAAGTAGAACAACTAATGCCGCCAACCAGAGTGAATACAAAGGAAGAGAAGAGGCTGCACAGTTCATATCTGTATACGTGCTGTATACAGATATGTACACATTCATGCCAGTGTGCTACTGGCATGAATGTGCATTAATTAGGTCATTTATTAATATTGACTGATTCATTTTACTGTCACAGAATCTCATCTCTACAACTAATTGCAAAGAGGTGATGATGTAATAACTGTGTCACACACAATAACAGAAAGTTTTGATTCCACAGCAAAAAGGGAAACAATCCCAGGCACAGTAAATAGGATACTTAAAAAAAAAATACAACAGTATTGCACACAGTGCTGCTGCAGAGAAAGGCACTGAACACAGACCAACACTTTTATAATAAGGTGATCTGATTAAAGACCTGCAGCTTTGTTGAATGGTTACTGGACTGTCATATAACACGCTTTACAACACAAGCCAGCATTCACCCATTCACACACATTAACACACATTCATACACATTCACCCATTCACACACATTAACACACATTCATACACATTCATACACATTCACCCATTCACACATTCACACCCATTCATACACATTCACACACATTAACACATATTCATACACATTCACCCATTCACACCCATTCACACACATTCACCCATTCACACCCATTCACACACATTCACACACATTAACACACATTCATACACATTCACCCATTCACACCCATTCACACACATTCATACACATTCACACACATTCATACACATTCACACACATTCACTCACACACATTCACACACATTCACACACACACATTCACACACATTCACACACATTCATACACATTCACTCACACACATTCATACACATTCACACACATTCATACACATTCACACACATTCACTCACACACATTCACACACATTCATACACATTCACACACATTCACACACATTCATACACATTCATACACATTCACACACATTCACACACATTCATACACATTCAAACACATTCACTCACACACATTCACACACATTCATACACATTCACACACATTCACACACATTCATACACATTCACACACATTCACACACATTCACACACACACATTCACACACATTCACACACATTCACACACATCCATACACATTCACACACACACATTCACACACACACATTCACACACATTCACACACATTCACACACACACATTCACACACATTCATACACATTCACACACATCCATACACATTCACTCACACACATTCACACACATTCACACACATTCACACACACACATTCACACACATTCATACACATTCACACACATCCATACACATTCACTCACACACATTCACACACATTCATACACATTCACACACATTCACACACATTCACTCACACACATTCACACACATTCACACACATTCACACACATTCACACACATTCACACACATTCACACACATCCATACACATTCACACACATTCACACACATTCACACATTCACTCACACACATTCACACACATTCACTCACACACATTCATACACATTCACTCACACACATTCACTCACACACATTCACACACATTCACACATTCACTCACACACATACACACACATTCATACACATTCATACACATTCATACACATTCACACACATTCACACACATTCATACACATTCACACATTCACTCACATACATTCACACACATTCACACACATTCACACATTCACTCACACACATACACACACATTCATACACATTCATACACATTCACACACATACACACACATTCACACACATTCATACACATTCACACACATTCACACACATTCATACACATTCACACATACATTCACACACATTCACACACATTCACACATTCACTCACACACATACACACACATTCATACACATTCATACACATTCACACACATACACACACATTCACACACATTCATACACATTCACACACATTCACACACATTCATACACATTCACACATTCACTCACATACATTCACACACATTCACACACATTCATACACATTCACACACATTCACTCACACACATTCACACACATTCACTCACACACATTCACACATTCACTCACACACATTCATACACATTCATACACATTCACACATTCATACACATTCACACATTCATACACATTCATTCACACACATTCACACACATTCACACACATTCATACACATTCACACACATTCATACACATTCACACATTCATACACATTCATACACATTCACACACATTCATACACATTCACACATTCACTCACATACATTCACACACATTCACACACATTCATACACATTCACACACATTCACTCACACACATTCACACACATTCACTCACACACATTCACACATTCACTCACACACATTCATACACATTCATACACATTCACACATTCATACACATTCACACATTCATACACATTCATTCACACACATTCATACACATTCACTCACACACATTCACTCACACACATTCACACACATTCACACATTCACTCACACACATACACACACATTCATACACATTCATACACATTCATACACATTCACACACATTCACACACATTCATACACATTCACACATTCACTCACATACATTCACACACATTCACACACATTCACACATTCACTCACACACATACACACACATTCATACACATTCATACACATTCACACACATACACACACATTCACACACATTCATACACATTCACACACATTCACACACATTCATACACATTCACACATACATTCACACACATTCACACACATTCACACATTCACTCACACACATACACACACATTCATACACATTCATACACATTCACACACATACACACACATTCACACACATTCATACACATTCACACACATTCACACACATTCATACACATTCACACATTCACTCACATACATTCACACACATTCACACACATTCATACACATTCACACACATTCACTCACACACATTCACACACATTCACTCACACACATTCACACATTCACTCACACACATTCATACACATTCATACACATTCACACATTCATACACATTCACACATTCATACACATTCATTCACACACATTCACACACATTCACACACATTCATACACATTCACACACATTCATACACATTCACACATTCATACACATTCATACACATTCACACACATTCATACACATTCACACATTCATACACATTCACACATTCATACACATTCATTCACACACATTCACACACATTCACACACATTCATACAGTGGTGACAGAGGCTGCCATTCAGGCAATCACTCACACACCAGTGGAACAGCCACATGTAGACTGCACGGGCTGAGGATTTGAACCTCCGACCTTCTTATAACTGGACGACTGCTCTACTTAGCCACAGCCGCCTTGGTACTGTCAGTACTATGGAATGTGGATATATTGTATTGTTTTAAACAACTAGAGTGAAAAGCCTGCCATCATGGAAAAGGGCAAGAACCAATAACCCTAGACAACACAGTTTGGGACAATAATTATTCAGAAACATTTACTATCATATGATGTACTTGCTCTTGGAGTGTTAACACAGAAACAGTATCTAAGACTAGTTGCTGGTATAGGACAGTCATACTGAGCTCTCGCTGTGTCTGCTGTGTGTATCCTGTGCTGCTGGTTCCCCTCTTTCTTATGGTGCTGCGTTCAAACACACTAACTGTTTGCTCCCTTTGCCTCCTCAGACACACAGAGCCACTGTCTAATGTACAACAATGGTCTCATACATCTGCAGGGCTGGTCTGTGGTCAGTACTAGAGGACAGTACAGAGACAGTGTTTGCTGTGGGCTAACTGGACCAAGCTGATCTCAGAGGTCTGTTTTCAATAAAGACTATTCGGAGGTCTATGGTTACAGAACATCCGGGTCTTTTGTCATTTTCAGCCACGGCTGACTGTCAGTGATGACAAAAGGCTTGTGTCACATCAGCTGTCATTAATTCATTCTGTCAGTAACTTGATGACAGGCCAAAATGAAACTTGTTTGTTTTCTGGTTAATGAAGCTAAGATCTTTAAAACATGTGTTACATGAGAATCAATGCCTTCTCTTTAACTGAAAACATAGGCTAGCAAACGTCAACAGTAAAATGAATGTATGTGTATTATTGTTTCACTGGCACTCAGTTGTGTCTTAAGTGCAAGCAGTTCAGAAAAAAATAACTTGTAGTTATTTTTGGCTCAGAACTTTTCACGGTTGACTAAAAATAGGTCAATTAGTGACTTTATCAGGGACATACATGTTATGAATGAATGCATCCTCCTTTTAAACTCTTTCATGCCTCCAGTCTGATCACATCCTGCTCATGTGAGCAGATTTTGGTCAGTGTACCATATACAATCCTCACAGGTCAGTTTAGTCAAAGCTCTTGTTACATACGACAGACATCATACATACATACATACATACATACATGCATACATACATACATACATACATACATACATACATACATACATACATACATGCATGCATGCATACATACATACATACATACATACATACATACATACATACATACATGCATGCATGCATGCATGCATACATACATACATACATACATACATACATACATACATGCATGCATGCATACATACATACATACATACATACATACATACATGCATGCATACATACATACATACATACATGCATACATACATACATACATGCATGCATACATACATACATGCATGCATGCATACATGCATTCATACATACATACATACATACATACATGCATGCATGCATGCATACATGCATGCATACATACATTACCAGTCAAAAATTTGGACACCCATTCAAGTGGATGGGAAACTGTGTCCAAACTATTGACTGGTACTGTACATACATACATACATACATACATACATACATACATACATACATACATACATACATACATACATACATACATACATAATACATGCATACATACATACATGCATACATGCATGCATACATACTGTGCATACATACTGTACATACATACATACATGCATGCATGCATACATACATACATACATACATACATACATACATACATACATGCATGCAGAAAGTATGTTTCACCTTACAATAATGGAGCCACTGCAGCTGCTGAACCTCGTGTCGGGCTTTACCTCAGAGACCAGGATTTGTGACTGATTGGTGATGTAGGACTTTGATATGATATGTGTAAACGTTCAGCTGTTTAAGCCTCTACATATCACGTTACATATTACAGAATCATTTGTATCATGGGTTCACATTAAGTCTTTAGGCCAAAGCAATAAGAGTGTAAAGCATTGGTTATTTGTGCTGCTCAGACTGACAGTGTGTGAGAGGGAGAGAGCGGGAGAGAGAGAGAGACTTCTGAATGCAGGTCCTTCCTGTGTGGTAATGCAGTGCTGCCCACTGGTGGTTGTAAAGTGTGTGTGTGTGTGTGGGTGTGTGATTCCTCTCACTATGAGGACTTTGATTTCGTAGTAGAAATGTATTGATATGAAGAAATATAACTATGATAATAAAGAACTATAGTGTATTTGTCTTAAAACATAAATCCCCTGAATGCAAGTGGGATAGAAGAGAAACATTAATATGGTTTGAACCATTCAAAGCACTGAATGAGATAATTGTTCACCCACAAAGAGCAACCAGCTCTTGTAGGTATTTCTGCTCCTGTTAATTATTTCAAAAAACAGTTATTAACATCATCATAACTCCTGCCTAATACTGGTACTTCTACTGGTACTAATACTGGTACTTCTACTGGTACTTCTACTGGTACTAATACTGGTACTTCTACTGGTAGTAATACTGGTACTTCTACTGGTACTAATACTGGTACTTCTACTGGTAGTAATACTGGTACTTCTACTGGTACTTCTACTGGTACTAATACTGGTACTTCTACTGGTACTTCTACTGGTACATCTACTGGTACTTCTACTGGTACTAATACTGGTACTTCTACTGGTACATCTACTGGTACTTCTACTGGTACTAATACTGGTACTAATACTGGTACTTCTACTGGTACTTCTACTGGTACTAATACTGGTATTTCTAATGGTACTTCTACTGGTACTAATACTGGTACTTCTACTGGTACTAATACTGGTATTTCTACTGGTACTAATACTGGTACTTCTACTGGTACTTCTACTGGTACTAATACTGGTACTTCTACTGGTACTTCTACTGGTACTTCTACTGATACTAATACTGGTACTTCTACTGGTACACCTCAGTCATCATAATCATGTAAAAATCAAAAACAGGACTGACTGCACTGATATTAAACTGAATATGATGTTTTTCCGCTGACCTTATGGTCAGAAATGCAAAAGCATACTCAGTTTTTTAAAAATGAAAAAGACTTGAAGTTAATGTTCATAAATACAGGTTTAAATTGTAACCTTAATTAAATAAAGATATCCAGAGTTGTGAAAGTCCACACACACACACACACACACACACCAATGGTGGCAGGCTAACATGTAAGAGCAGGTTGTGGTCAGTGTCTATACTTAAATAACTTTGAAACTTTGACTCCTAAAAGCCACAGTTGTCCTTCTGTGATTTCAGTCAGTTACAATTCTCTTTTTGTTTATCTGATTTTTAAATCACAGTTTTTCTCTTCACTGTTACTGAATGGACATGATCTTGTCTTCACCAAGGGATCATCTCTGTGTTTCTCCTCTCTCATCTTATTTGTCATACCTCCCTCTCTCCCTCTCTCTCTCTGTCCATCTTCTCTTTTTAGATGAGATTCTGGCTGACAGCTCTTTACCTTGTTTTCTGCTTTGTTCCTCTTCCCAGTCATTCCCTTGCTCTCTCCCTCGCTTCTCATTCTCCATGAACTTAAAAACTCACTTGACTCACTGGATCTCTATTGAATTGTTTTACAAATTGAGGTAGTCTTCTTGAAAAAGATCAAGGATGCTCACTTAAAGGTATTCTCCCACTCAACTAGCAGTCTAGGCCTACAAAATGCATTCCACCCAAAATGCAGCATTTCAATTAATAAATATCATTTTATTATTTGGTCAAGTTTCAATGCATAATTCAAACTAAAACATGCCTAATGAAAGGGAATTCTGTGGGTAGATTTGTTTTGATTTCCTACCTGCAGCCGTTTCCCTGCAGCTTCCTGTCTCTTAACTGTAAACCAGCCGTGTGTCCAGATTTAGATTTCAGTAGCTACATCGATCCTTCTGCTCTCCAGTTTTTACTAGTTTTAATCTCTGTTTCTTTTGTTCAGATACTCGATGGCTTTCCCCCTATCTGTTATTTTATGTCGTCCACACACACCGTGTTCTCCATGTTCTCCGTTTGATCGCAGATTTGAAACTTGCATGTCCATAAGGCCTTGCATGGCCTAGAAATCTGGGAAAGACCCTGGGGAAGATGTGACGTCACTGAATTTGAAAATGGTCCTTTGTTTATTTCAGAATATTCTCCCCTCAGGGTATTAAAATCTGAATTGTTCTCTGTATTCCGCTGGTTTAAACATATGACAGTTATATCAGGCTGTAGAATAACATCCAGTCATCCTACTGATT